>JBBBDQ010000624.1:1980000-2022500 GCA_037127315.1 Ascarosepion bandense | reverse complement strand
AAAAACACACCCAAAAAAAAAAAAACACCCAAAAAAAAAAACACCCAAAAAAAAAAAAAAAAAAAAAAAAAAAAAAAAAAAAAAAAAAAAAAAAAACACCCAAAAAAAAAAAAAACACCCAAAAAAAAAAAAAAAACAAAAAAAAAAAAAAAAACACCCAAAAAAAAAAAAAAAAAAAAAAAAAAAAAAAAAAAAAAAAAAAAAAAACACCCAAAAAAAAAAAAAAACACCCAAAAAAAAAAAAAAACACCCAAGAAAAAACAAAAAAAAACACCCAAGAAAAAACAAAAAAAAACTACCACTTCTAAATAAACAGCATGAAGAGATGTAAAGTAGTACAAATGTTTTACCAGTATTTATTAATGTATATTGGATGAATCTGATAACTCAAGAAAAGTTTGACTTTCATAGAAATAGTCAACAAAATTCAGAAATCATTTGAGGGAGGTAGTGTACCAGTCTTGAAGCTAGTAAATTTATAGTTACTTTCAACGTCAATGTGTCTTTGACAAGATAAATGCAGATTATTATTGTAAATATTTTTGATTGATATAGGTCATAACAAGAACCTTTAAGCTAAAGACTATGCTCTTTTACACGTTGCAAAATCCATCTTAAAAAAATGTTTTCAAAGATACCAAATAATGAAATAGCCTTGAGCATAAATAATCCACTTGATGGTTCATCATTAAAAGATGTGTTTATGACCATGAAAAATAATATTTAAACAAAGATCTCTTGGAAGCAATCAAAACTGTTGAAAGTTATGTTAAAGTCAAAAATGAATTTATATGAGCTATGTATCTTTAGGATGTTGGTGATCACTGTTCTCTAGAACTTCCTGCACTGTTGCTTCTAAAAAGAAAGGACTTCTGATTTTGGTGTCATATTTTTTTGTCAGCTTCCTAGATATTTAAATGTTGGTACTTTCTTCATTTTGTTGTCTCCAATTAGTACTTCCTTTTATTTTGTTAACCACCTTACATTGTCTTCTTAAAATAAACTTGGAGAAAATTCACTGGCAGAGAAAAGTGAGAGAGCACCAACTTTTTTCTGTGATTATAAGTATTTTTTTCTTTTCTCAAGCAGTTGTGTTAATTAAATGAATGTTTATGCAGTCTATATCTTATTTTAATTTATAAAGAAAATTACTTTGTATTTATTTGTCTGCAAAATAAAACCTGATCCCAACTTAGTCATTATCAACAATTTTATTAACAAGAATAAAAGCTGAAAAATCACATAATACACTAACCATTAGAAATCCTTCATAAATCCTTAAATTAATGAGTACTGTTTTTTTCATCTAATTTATCCCAAGTAAGGTATTAAAGTCACTAAGATACAAGGATTACTTAATTAAAAGATAGATTGTTAGTTTCACCAGCATATTCATGGGTCACTTAATGCTGAAACTAGATTTTTTATTCAGATACGTTTTAAAACGTAACTTACAAAGCTTTACTTTCTATAGAAGCTGGAAGTATTTTTATTTTCTTTAGATATCCTATTATTTAGGCATGAGATACATTTTTGAAGAGCATATTTTTTTGCTTGGTAATAGCTGCTATGTATTTTTTTGTGCTTCTTGTATTCTATCAACATATGCTTGATGGTGAGAAATTAGTTGCAGTGGGTACACCTGAGTAATTTCTGCCTTGAGTAGATAAATGTCCCCAATTCTAATTCTGTTGAGAACTATGTCTTATCTACAGTAAGCCAATTGTTCATATAGTTTATTGTTTAGTAACATGTACCAAATTGCTTGCCATTTTCTTTTAATGTGTTTTGTAATTTTGTTTTTATAATCTATATATGACAGTTTGATGTTAGTTATTTTCATTGCCTCTTTTGACAATGTGTCAGCTTCATGATTTCCCTTGATGCCAATACAGCTAGGAATCCAAGAAAATATCATTTTTGCACGATTCACTGATGACAAGTTTCTAGGATTTCTTGAAAAAGATGATTTTTCTTTTTTTTTTTTTGTTTACCTAGATTAGAGGATTGCCAGTTCTATAATTTGTGTTCAGAGTCATGGTAAAAAAAAAATTTCAGAAACAGTGAGCACTAAATGGTGAAAGTAAATATTTCACTTTTTGTCATCTCATATTTGACATGACTGTCTTTCAGATTTTTTATGAAATTAGCAGTTCAGATTTGTATTAAGGACAGAGCAAAAAAGATAAGTTCATTTGATCTAATGTACATAACATGGATAGATGGTCAGATGAAAAAAGAAAATCACTGAACTATGTGTATGTGTATGTATATATATATATATTACAATGATGTTCCTCTGTAACAAACTAATTTATTTCAGATATCCTTCACTTCTTTCAACAATTTTTTTATCCACTTTATGGCATTGACTAACACCTTTGTGATACCATGAAGAAAATCTTAAAAAAAAAAATAAAAAAAAATAACACACAATGCACTGAAAGAGAAAAGTGAGAGACAACCTACTTTTTCTGTTATTATAAGTATTTTTTTTCTCTTTGTTATGGACCCAGAATAGATCCGGAAGAAAACTCGAACTCGGGAATTAGTGAAACATATATATTAAACAGAAAACAAATACAAGAGTGTTACACATCAGTCTGACTGCCAAGTATTAAACTGAGGTGACTCAACCCAATTCAACTCCACCCCGAGAGGTATATTCTCCCGGTATTCATAATAGGAAGAGTTCATTATAGTCCAAAAGGGGTAGGTCCCATAACACTTTCCAAGTTACCCTTTTTAAAATCTATCAATTTCTTACTATCTCTTTTTTTTTTTTTTTTTTGAGAACACTCATCAGAAGAAAGTTTTGTAAGGTTTCAAAAGTTTTTTTGTTTTTTTTTTCTGCATTGTATCATACCAGGAGTCATCTCAATATACAGTCATAGGCAGTAAACAGGACCTCACCTTAAAAATTGACATCAGGGAAATGACTTTCAATTACATCATGTGTGTAATGGATAATGAGAGCCATGTCCGAATTTCAGTCAGGTTTACGATATTCACTTACACAAAAATACTCTTGGCAAATATATATATATAAATATATATATATATATATATATATATATATATATATATATATATATCCATCTCTTTTCCTTCCAGCTATGGTTTAATTAGTAGGACTTCTACCTGTAAATCATTTTTCTCAACAAAAGAAAAAAAAATTTCTTACAATCGAAACATATTTTATATCTTTAATTAACCTGCAAAAGGTTAGTAAGCCTTAAAAAGAGAGAGAGGGGGGAGGGGAGGGAGAGGGGGGAGAGAGTGGGGGGAGAGAGAGGGAGGGGGGGGGGAGGGGGAGAGAGGGAGGGAGGGAGGGAGGGAGAGAGAGAGAGAGAGAGAGAGAGGGAGAGAGAGAGAGAGAGAGAGAGAGAGAGAGAGAGAGAGAGAGAGAGAGAGAGAAACAGAGGGAAGTCACGTCACTTCAGTGAGAAAGTGACTGAAGATGGGCTGCCAAGTCAGGATCAATTATATTGCAGATCCTCCTTTGGATTTTGTCAAGAACCTCAAGATGAATAGCAGGAGCACTTGACCAGATATGGCAACAGTATTCAATGCATGGACAAATGGTAGATTTATAAATGTAAAAGATGGATTCTGACGAGAACCTCGAGATGAAGAGCAGGAGCACCCGACCAGATATGACAACAGTGTTCAATGTATGAGTGAATGGCAGATTTATAAAAATGCAATATAGATTCTGATGAGAAAAACTTCCTGGCCTGACACAGGGAGCCAACATTCTCAGCAATAGATGCAGTTATGGATTCAGTGTAGTCATTTGAACTTACTTGTGTGAGTTGTGGTGAAGTGGATATCGACTCGGAATTACAAATCGGGGAGCCGAGTTTGAATTCCAGTTGAATACCTTGCATTCACTTATGCACAAATACCCTTGAGAAAGGTATTAATCTGTCTCTTCCCTCCAGTTATGGGTTAAATAATAGGACAGATTGGGTTCTATAGCCTTGGTCAGTAACCAGTCTACTGTAGAAAGCAATGGCAACCTACTGCGGGATAATCTTCTGCCCAGTCAGTCATATCTCTTTTGAGACATGATCGCCTAAAGTGTGTATCATGTTGGGCACTTAACTGACTGTGTAAGTGAGGCGAAGGAGGTGCAGCTCATTTCTCTTTAGAATACTACCATCATCCATACTTATGGTAGCTAAAAAATCTTCTTGATGGTAGTTAAAAAAAGAGTGGATTTGTTTTGTAGGCATTAAAATTTAGGAGCCATTTGCTACCCCATTCCATCAGTTTGGAAATTCTTTTGAAGAACAACAGCCAGGTTTACTTTGTGAGCCTTGGAAGATTTACTATTGAGACTGAAGTTAATGGTGGTGTCATAGATGCCTACTTGGGAACTGAATACATCAGCAAGATCATTGATGAAGGCCAGAAAAAGTGCAGGACCTAAGAGAAAGCCTTGAAGGATGTCCACATTCATATGAAAGGATTTGGAAGCTTTCCTATTTAAAATGAAGTTCATTTCTTGATGAGATAGGAACAACTGGATTAAGTCAAACAACTGTCCAAAAACACCATAAATCTGCAGCTTGCACTCAAGTGCTAGCATGCCAAACCCTGTCAAATGCTTTCAAGATATCAAGAGCAACAGCTCAAGCTTTGGTGTTCTTCTCAAGAGCCTGTCTGATAAATACATTTAGGGCTGATCATTAGCCCATCAGTGGTAGACCTGTCAAAGGAGAAGCCATATTGTTTATCAGAGAGAAGGTTGTGAGATGCCAATTTCAGCATCGATAATAGCCTTGAATACCTTGCCAAAAAGAAGTAAAAGGCTAAAAGAGCAATAATTAGAGGGGTGAGGGGGCAATATAGATTAAACAGGAACTAAAGAGGACTTCCAACAAGCAGGAAGCAGTGAGGCAACAGTTATAGTTTGAAGAGTACAGTAACCAGCTAAGGGGGACATTTTTATTAGGACAATGACTAAAATTCCATTATCTCTACTTGCCTCATGGCAGTCAAGCTTAGAAATTATATTGGAAACCAGAAACAGGGTTATGTACATATATTTCAGATGAGACTCAGTTCTAGGTGGAAAATTGGTTGTGGGTACTCCAGACAAATCAAGTGTGGAGTTGGAAGAGAATTTGCGAGCAAAGCATTCAAACTTGTTTGCAGTCAATGTGAGGAATTCAAATTGATTGAACAGAGGAGGGACAGAGGGTTTGATTTTGTTCAGCACAATCTTGCAGAGCTGACAGTAATCTTTGGAACCGAATTTGTGAGATGCCATACACAGCTTCATTCTATCAGCATAATTTAGGAGACACATATTCATTACAGGCATGAACAAAAAAAATCACTTCTTGTGATCAGACATGTCTCTCCAGTAAAGCCAAAAAAAGTGATTCCTGTGGACAATAGCAGCAGAGCAAGCAAGAGAGAACCAAGGAGATGAACACAGTTAAAGTCAGAATTTCCTAGCTGGGATGAAAGCATCAATGCCAGCTTTCACACAGGAGACTTCAGAGACACAGTCTTGAACCAAAGACATCATAAAGGAAATCTAGGAACAAGTCTCAGTTTGCTTGCTGAAAGAAATAAAGATATTCTGTTGAAGAAGGGGGAGTAGAGTGAGTGAGTGAGTTTTGTTTAACAGCATATCAACACCTCTGTGGGTTATTTAATGCCAAAAAGGTGGGGTTGTAAAGTATGTTTTTCTTCATATTTGGTGAGAGTGAGAAGGTTGATTTCGTCATATTTTGAGAATTTTTTTTATTTTAATTATTTTAAAAACCGAAGAAGTCTTCTAGTTTTGTATTCAAAAATATATTATGGTGATTTTTTTTCTTTAAAAATGTGTTATGGCAATATTTTTTCAAAGATGTATTTTTGGTAATATTTTTCCTTCAAAAATGTATATTTTCCTATAAAACTATTTTTATGCTTTCATAGTCTTTTAACCCCAGTTTAGGGGTTAACTATTTGCCCATAGCTGGGACTCTTACAGGTGCTACCACTCTGGGTCAGAGTGAACCTGGGAACAACAGCAATTAAAAGGTGGTTCTATGCTCCTCACAACATCCCAATCAGAGGCCTTGCTGCTGGATACCAGTTTATTGTCATACTCAGGACCCGGGAGAGTAGAAAGAGATCAACAGACCCCACAGCATGTTCAGAGTTTTCAAGAGGGCAGAACTGCATGGAGTATCAAGATTCAGGGATAGAATTAAGGAATAGATCTACAAGAGAAACGTGTCCAACAGGGTGACTGGAGAAATGTGTGGAGCAATTCACCACTTGTGGAAGAGACTGAGTGATGGAAAAGTTCAGCATGTGGACTCCAGCAAGATTAGTGATAAGAGTTTTTTCAACCACTTTGCATGATGGGCTTTGAAGTCACTGAACATAAATATATTGGCAAATGGGTGAAGGGAAATGGCCTGGTCTATATTATCTGCAATACTATCAACAGTCAGGGGAGGAAGTGGAGCAGCAGAGAAAGAAGAGATAGCTTACTGAGTTCAGCAAGAACAAAGACACAGAAGTAGAGAGAAAATTCAAGAAAGATCTTCCTAGCCAGAGGGAGATATTCACTGACAAACTCCTGAGCCATGCATGAAGACATTGGAGTCTTTTTGAAAGAGAGGAAGGTATCCAGGAATCAAGAAATCAGAGGAAGAAATTGTAGGGTTGAGGTTATTTCTGAACACATGATTAATTATTGAATTTTCTGAAGCAAATTAGATTTCAGATTCTCCAAATCAGCTACTTGCATATTTTATGGGAAAATAAATTCGTTTAATTACTTGGTGACAAAAATTTCAGTGCTTCTTATTAATTTTGCAGCATGGAATTGGCAAGCAGATTTCAAGCTGTGTTTTCATTTTGTATAAGTATTCTTTGGGAAGGCATGAATCCATTTTTACCTAAATTTTCTCTCCTAGAAAATTACCCCAAATTATCATCCACTGTCTATTTAGATAGAACTGCATATGTGGGTGTGTGTGTGTGTGTATATATATATATGTGTGTGGGTGTATATGTATATATATATATATATATGTGTGTGTATATATATATATATATATATATATGTGTGTGTGTATATATATATATATATGTGTGTATATATATATGTGTGTATATATATATATATATATATATATATATATATATGTGTGTGTGTATATATATATATATATATATATGTGTGTGTGTGTGTGTGTGTATACATGGTGCAAAGGGTAAATTTTTTTTGTTTTATTTTTTTATAATTGTGTCACCCCAAGCAAGGCATTTTCCTGCCACTGTTGAGCAGAGGTTTACATAAGAGAAAAGTTATGAGAGTGACAGGATACAGGGAGTGTCAGGAGGAGGGTAAGAGAAGGATGAGAATACTTGTAGCTGTCAAGAAAGCAAGTAAACGGAAGTGAATTCCACAGGCGGAAGTACGAGAGAAGCTGCTGATGGAGTAGAATTTGCATTTAAATTTTATTGGTTTCACAGTAAAAAGGTGGGACCTAGTTGCTACTCTTGTGGCTAGAACAAATTCATGTATGGCGGGTACCAGTGAGCTCAGTTCATCTGAGCAGACGCCACGAAAGTATTTGTAAAAGAGACAAAGGGAAGCCACACTGCGCCAGTGAGAAAGCATGAACATTGTTGATTTTTTATTTTATCAAATACACAGTATAGTACGGTTAGTTGGATACTGGTTGTCAGAAAAAGAGGACCACGACATAATTTGCTCTGAAAGAAATAAAAAATAGCATGCTTGGCATTTGCACCAGAAGCTCCAATACGATCGTTACTGAGTTTTTAGGTGTCAATTTGAAGACAGTGCAAAGGATTTGGAAATAGTTGGATGAGTCTAATGGTGATTGCAGAAGATATGGCAGCTTAGACAACTCTCTGATCATTTTGATAAAAGAAAAAAAAAGAACTCCTGAATTTGAGGCTAACATCAAATGCCTTCAAGTCATGATGCCCTGTGTCATAAGGGTGGCTACTGGAAGACTCTTTATCTGGCAACAGGACTCTGCACCATGCCACACAAGCAAGAGAACAGTTGTGTCTGTGAGAATTTCTGTGAGCAGATTATCCCTTAAATCTGGCTGCCTAATTCCCCAGGATGCATAGCCCTTGATTATGTGTGAGGCACAATTAACCAAGAGACGATCAAAACTATTTCTAACATCAAAGATAAACTGAAAGCAAGGATTATGGCAGCATTCAACAACTTAAACAAGGAAAATGTCCAGAAAAATAACAGATGATTCTGAAGTTATCTGGAGGCCAAGGTTGAATCCAATGGTGATATTATGGAATGAATTTATTTTTCAGTATATCCAGTTATTGTCATGTAATTTCAGTAAATATATCTGTTAAAATGAGATGTTAATGTTATTTTCACATATGTATAATTTTGACAATTTATTCATCACACACACACTATATATATCTCAAAGGATTTAATAGATTTCATTTTTTTAATCCAACATTTTTATCATTTTAAACTTTATTTTTAATGTATACCTGCATTTTAGTAAACAATGTGTGTGAAGATTTCACCCCAAACAAAGCAATACTGCCACTGGTGTGCAGAAAATTACAATGAAAGGAAAGGGATGATAGCAAAGAAAACAGTACAGGTGATGTTGTAGAATGAATAAGAGAAAGGTGGGAGTCACAAAGATAAAAGATTGCAATTGAAGATTGTAGCTATTAGGAATGCAAGCATAGGGAAAGGAGTTCCACAGGTGGGAAGTCCAAAAAAAGAAACTGGTGGAGTAGAATTGGCAATTGCATTTGCCTGTTTTGATGATAAAAGTGTGGGACACAGTTGCCAATCTAGTTGCACAGGTAAATGGATGAAGGCCAGGCATCATAAAATAAACCTCATCAGAGCAAAAGCTATGAAAATACTTCTTGAAAAAACAGAAGGAAGCCATATTCTGTCTGAGAGAGAGGGTGGCTGAAGGCAAGCAGCCAAATCAGGACCAATTACATTCCAGATACTCCTTTGGATTTTGTTGAGAACCCCGAAATGAACAGCATGAACACGACCAGATATGGCAACAGTATTCAATGCACAGATAAATGGTAAATTTATAAATGTGGCAGATGGATTCTGATGAGAAAAACTTCCTGCATAGTGACTCAACCTTCTTAGCAGTAGATGTAGCTGTTGATTCAATGTGTTCATTCAGTTTAAGATTGGTTGAGAGAGTGAGGCCGAGGAGACAGTGTATTGATTTCAGGGAGACTAGTGTAATCCATATCAACCAAATGTAGGAAGGCTTCCCTATGGTGGTTAAAGGAGAGTAACTTCATTTTGAAAGCATTAAAATTTACAAGCCATTTTTACCTCAATTCATCACAGTCTGAAGATCCTTTCCAAAAGAGCCTACATCTACTTTGTCAGCCCAATTAAATTCCTTATTGAGAGCCAAGTAGATGTTGGTATCATCTGCGTAGATGCCAACTTGGAAAATGCCTACATCAGGAAAATTATTGATGAACATCAGCAAGAGTGAAGACCTAGGATAGAGCTTTAAAGGACACCCACATTCACATGAGTTTAGAAGTATGTCCATTCAGAATAACCATTATTTTGTAGTCTGACAGTAACGATTGGATTAAATCAGCCAGTTATAATATAGCCCTGTAGCTTGCACAGAAAGCCAGCATACCAAACCCTATCAAATACTTTCAAGATATCCAGAGAAACAGCCTGGGCTTTGCCACTTTTTTCAAGGACCTGATATATGTACTCAGTAATAGTAATTAGCACATCAGCAGTAGACCTGGCAAAGCAGAAGCCATACTGCTTGTCAGAAAATAATTTATTGGATATGAGATGCTTAATCATTTCAGCATTGATAATAGCCTCAAACACTTTGCCTAAAAGTGGTAAAAGGTCAATAGTTAGAAGGGTTGAAAAGCGCTCTCAAGTTTTTAAAGATAGGAACTACAGAGAAGTAGGGAAACAGGAAGCAGCAAGGCAATAGTTACTGAGTTTGGAGAGAACAGGAAAGAGTTCAGGGGCACGTTTCTTAAGGATGATGATTGGAATAGCATCACATCCACTTTCTTTATGGGAGTCAAGCTTATAAATAATCTTAGAGACCAGCTGGGCCTCAGTTCTAAGAGGAAAGTCAGGTGTAGATACTCCAGATGAGTCAAGGATGGAATAGTAAGAGAATTTGCAAGCAAAGCATTCAGCCTTGTTCACCATAGATGTAAGAGCCTCAAAAATTATTGATGAGTGGACAGATTGAAGGTTTGCTGTTGTTTAGCACACTTTTGCAGAGTCGCCAGTAATCCTTACAACCAAACTTTTAAGATGCTATATACAACTTCATTTTCTTAGCAAACTACAGCTTAGCATCATTTTGGACTTGCTTGCATTTATTACAAGCAGAGACAAAAAAGTGCCTCTTATTTTATATATAATTGATATAGATCAAATTAAATAATTTAACATTTGTTCAGAACAGATTGATTGCTTTTGCTTTTTTTAAATTGTTTAACAGAATTTTATAAATTAGGAGGTGCTAAAAATTTCTTAGAGTGTCTAGGAAATCCAAATAAAACCACAATTGTTTGATCATTTATTCAGATTTTGGAATTCCCACATTAAAAACTGATCTTGTGTCACATTCAGCCTCAGTGAGAAGGTTTTAGTAAATACTCACATCTCAGTATAAGGGTAGGGTTGAGAAATGTTTTTTGTATAATCTTATGTGCATAATATTGTTTTTGATAAGAAAAGATATGTAATTTACCAGTATATTATTGGAAAATAATGCTTTCACTGTAAAGAGCCTTTGTAAATAAGGAGCAACAGATAACTTATGACCAACTTGCTACAGCATAAAATATAAAAAGAAAATTGACAACAAATGTTACACTTGTTGCCAAGAGACATGGCCAAAGTTTTCACTTTGGTAATGGATGGTTTCTTTTGCAGAGTCAGATACACGGACAAAGAAATTAACCAGCAGAAATGAAAAACAAAAAACCAGGATTATAATTTAATATGAAGACACAGTTATATTAGAGGGAAAATGTGTGGAAAGGTGTATGCAACATAAGGATAAAAAATAAATGAAAAAAAACATTTTTTTAATATTTTACTTATCTTTTAGTTCAGTTCTTCATTTTCTTTTTAAAGTTGCAAGTTCCTTTTACAAACGATGTTTGTTTCCTTTTTGCAGTCTTGAAAACAAAGATTAATACTGACTTGGCTGATGCATTCTCAGTTTTCCTGGAAGAATCACACATGCCCTTATGTTTGGCTATTAACACACTTAGTAATTTGTGACTAGTAAACTAAAATATCCATATGTGGCATGGGATTAATGTTAGTGATTTGTATAAAATGTTCAATTTCCTTAAGAAATCTTTAATTTAGTTATTCTACAGCTGAGTTTTGGGGGTGGAATGAAGAAAAATTGTACAAATTCTTTTAATTACTTTTGACTTTAATAAACAATTATCAAAGAATACCTTGTGGGCTGATCAGGTTGTGCCTAAATATATAAGTAAGTTTATTTGGTGGTTTTCTAGTATTTCTTCTTGTATTGAAAGAGTCATGCCTGTTTTTTATAAACACTGTCTTCACTCAACAGTTTGTAGCATAGTCGTTTTATCATTAATTACTTGATAAACATATGTACTACATTGATTTTTTTTGTTTTTACAGTTTATGGTTAAAGCTTCTAAAATTTTTAGTCAAAGTTTTTTAACAGTTCATAAGTAAGGTCTTATTAGCAAAGGTCTGAACTAGTGGAACTAAAAGAACAAAGTACTTCTGAAAACAGCAATTAAGTAGCAAAATGAAAAATATTTTCATTGACATTTTTCTGATGAATTTTAGTCTTACAGCCACATCACAGACACACTGGTTCCCATATGATCACCAATGTTAAGCAATGTTGAGCCTGTTTAATGACTGTTTGAAAATACCAGGTCCTGTTAGCATGATTGTGTGGGTGGTCTAACAGATAATGGATCAAAACTTAAGTCAAGAGCTGAATTTAAAAAAGTATTCTTGTTGGGTTTGTTATATTCCCTTGGGAAAGGGCATGAATCCACCACTACCCTGAACTACAGTTGAATTAAAAGAAAAGACTTGCATCACCAAACCATTATTAGAGAGAAAAAAATAATTACATTTCAAAGTCCAGAGTGTTAACTTATGGAATGTCTACACTGCAATATAGTTTTACAAGATACAATTTAATCACATTAATAAAATTTGAACTGGTTTTACTGTTGGATGTTGATATGAGGAAAGAAAGTTTACGGAGCTTAACTCACAGGACACATTGAATCCAATAGAAACAAATAAAAATAGAAGTCATCTACTTAATAATTTTGTGTAGACAGTGGAACAAAATAACAGAAATGCAAAATGAAGGAGTAATAAAAGGATCAAGTATTGCTAACGGGACATGATCATACACATCCTGAAAGAAATGTGACAAGGCAAGAAAAAATCATGGGTGACTGGTGGTAGGAAGTAAGAATTTCTTGAGTTATACCACAAATATGTAAAAAAAAAACAAACATTTTTCCAACCTCAATCAATAATGATCTCTTCTCCTTGATACCTTTAGCTCATAAATTTAAACAGACTAGCAACTAGGTCTCATTGCTTTACTGTTGAAATAGAAAGATCAACTTTAAGTTCTATTTTAACAATTATTCTTACACTTCTTACCTCTGGAATTCTCTTCTCTCTTTCTTGCTACCTTGTCACTTACAATCATCAAAATTTTGAATGCACATCTTTTGTCTTCCTGAATAGTTTCCTTTTATTGTCCTTTCTCCTCACTAAAATCTTATTCTATTCCACTCACAGTAACCCCTAGCATCTTAGTGGCATTATCACCTTGCATGGGTTAAAATGATTAAAAAAAGACTGCCTGTGAAAAAGGTGGAAAATAAGTAATTGCTTTAAAGTTAATGCAAACAATTATGAAGATTTGAAAGTGAGCACTGAGCAGCTTCTATCCCAATATGACAAAAATCTGTTTATCATATGGCATCTATCTAGATATCTTACCACTAATATATATCTCATTTTTTATATTAGAATAATGGCCACTGTTTTGGCAAGAGTGAAAGTTAAAAAACAGAATTTATAAAATTTATGTGAACTTTTATGTAAACTTTTATGCTGTGTTATAATTTACAGAAAATGTCACAGTCTGCACACTTCATTCAAGTTGAAATAAGAAATATGCATTAACACTGAGCAAAGATGGCATCATCTAATTAAAAAAAAGTATGTGAAAGAAAATGCAAAATTTAGTGTGTGTGTGCGTAGACTGAAAAATTTATACAACGATAAGAAAAAAACCTACAAAAGTAAGTGTTAGGCTATAGTGCTGAGAGGGAAATGTCAGGAACAAGAAAGTCAGGCTCCCAGAAAAAAATTGTACCAATTTGCCAAAATCTTATTGGAAAAAAAAAATAAAAGTGTATTTAAAGTAAAAAATATAAAAAGGTTATTTGGAGGAACATCTTTGCTTTGAATCACAAACTAACTCAACACCAAAAGCACCAAAAATAATTTAGAACTCTTCTCTTCATTTTTCAGAGGGGAGAAATTTTGTGAGGAAAGTATGAGCATAAAGTGCACTGGAAATTAATAGTACACCTTATAAATTCCTAAACCATTAGTGGATGCTTCAAGAAAAAGTTAAAGAGTTGAATAACATTCAAGAAGAATAAAAGAAAGAATATGCAAATAAAATGTAAATTTCCAAAGAGAAGAATTAGAAATACAAATGGCATTATTTACATTGTCCAGACTATTGTGCTCATCTTTATGGCGTTTTGGCTGTTGTACACTCCAGCCTTCTTCAGGTGCTTAGGAATTTCAAACTGAACACTTTATTTTGATCACTGGGGTATATCGTTCTCATTCCATGTGTAATTCCACTTCTGATAGTTATGTAGTTACTACACATGGCCCAATGGATATAGGCATTGGTTAGTTCCACTGACTTGATCTAAAGAGTTGTGAGTTCAATACTCGGCTACAGCAGTGATGAACAAAGAACTCAAGATTTAAGTGAAAGTGAGATAACTACATGGCTACTGAAAGTGGCATCACACATGGAATGAGAATGATATACCTCAGTGATCGAAGCAAAGGATTTGGTTCAAAATTTTTTGCACCTGAAGGAGGACAGAGTGTAAATGGCTGAAACACCATAAACATGGCAATAACCTGAACGATGTAAATACTACCTCATCTCAGAAATATGAACAAATATACCTGGCTTTATTACTATTTGAAATAGGATCCTTTTTTACTATGATCAGAAAAAGAAAAACTAAGAATATGAGAGATGTTCTGAGAGTAATGTTCTCTATTTACTTTCATTGGAACTTCCTTAGACAAAACAAATTAGCAGCTACAAAACTTTATTCCTGTGGCATTACCGTATTACCAGGCAAATATTATCTATACAGTTAATCTTTCACTGGCCTAAACATTGCTTGTCACACATTCTTTTTGCCATTGCTGAAAGACTATCCTCACCAACTAACTGTACTTACATGCAATGTTTGACTTCAGTAAACAGTCAGCAAGTGTTATATATTAATAGGGATATTTTTTTTTCACATGGAAAAATTCAAATTATACTTTTTGATTCAGATGCACTTATACCAGATAGCAACTGAGAAGAAGTCTGCTAAAAAGCTATCTAAAAATCATGAGTTACTGGTAGGAAGTAACAATTTCTTCAGTCATACCACAAATATCTACATCTGAAATCAGGCAACATAAAATAGCTAACATATCTATCAACATCCTGTTATTCTGATTTATCAAAGAAATGATTTAGAGAACACAAAGAATGCATGGTTATAAGTAAAAATAATAGCCCAATGTGTGAGTTATACTACTGAAGATGGTGGAGGTTATCTTATAAAAATGTCCATGCCCATCATTGATGTGCTTCTCGTGTGTAAAAGTTGAGAAAATGGAAAATGAGAGTATATACACACAAAGGATAGAGCTGAAGATTGAAGAGTTCAAATGTGAATGTCCTATTGCAAACAAGAAAAAAAGCATATGAATATATGTATTCAAATATACCATCCATTTTGCAGAAGTGTGTTGAGATCTAAGGTCATTAGTGGGTGGTGTAAGGAGATGTTATGAGTCTATGCAAGATTTTGTGGGTCATGTGTCATATTTCAATTCTGGATATGTTAAAATGGCCACTGCATCAGAGACTTGATTATATTAACTCATCAATTCTGATTTAGGTTGACTTTTCATCTTGTTATATACATATCTAGAAATCCACTACAAAGTTGCCACAAGATCAGTGACCTTATGCCCTGGTTGGGACCAAATGTTGTTTCTGATTCCCTCACTAGACTATGAGGGTTCATATCATGGTTGGGATGGTTTCTGATTGGTTGGTTGGTTAAAGTGTGACTTCATGGCTTGTTATTATGAATATACATCTACTTAGAGCGAGTTAAATTTTGGTTTCCTTGTTAATATTTGTTTATTTTTATTTATTTTTCTGTGACTCCAATCCAACCAAATTAAGCAGGTGTAGAATTTCAACTCTCATACAAAATGATGAAAAATGGAATGCAGTCATCTAAGCTTGTGCAGTAATTGTAAAAATGTTTTTTTTAGAAATTAACACATCAAATAATAACATTACAAAGACAAGAGTGTTAACTTATGGAATGTCTACACTGCAATATAGTTTTACAAGATACAATTTAATCACATTAATAAAATTTGAACTGGTTTTACTGTTGGATGTTGATATGAGGAAAGAAAGTTTACAGAGCTTAACTCACAGGACACATTGAATCCAATAGAAACAAATGAAAATAGAAATCATCTACTTAATAATTTTGTGTAGACAGTGGAACAAAATAACAGAAATGCAAAATGAAGGTTTGTTTGTTTGTTCCTGTTTAACGGCCTATCAACATTTAAAGGGTCATTTAAGGCCAGAAGCGTATTTTTATTTTAAATGAAAGTTATTCCCTGAAAACAGGCTTATTCGGAACACAGCATGCTATTTTACCCATAGCTAGGAGGAAATGTTATAGTTTATATGTCTATGTTGAAGCTATATAATAAAGTTAAATTTTATTAAATAGGTCAATTTTCTGAAGGAAGGCTAGTATTTTGTCAATGTTGATGTTTTCAAATAAAGATCTTAAGTTCTGTACTTTATAAACTGTTGAATTTTTGCCAGGTCTGTACAATCAATGAGTATATGTCTTATGCTATTATTCATCTGGCATTTTGAGCATTTGGGCAGATCTACTCCTCTTAACAGCCAGGAGTGGATAAAAAAGGTGTGTCCTATCCTAATTCGAGCCAGTATTACCTCTTCCTTTCTGGATTTCCTTAATGCACCTCTCCACTCTCCCAAATTTGGTTTAATTTGGAAGAGTTTGTTGTTCTGACAGGTTGACCAACGTTTTTGCCATTTGAGTTGAATATATCTTTTTATTGCATGCCTTTGATCTGTGAATGGGACCTTCATATTGAAGATATCCTCTCTCAGAGACTCCTTTGCAGCCATGTCCGCTTTCGTGTTACCATGAATGCCAATGTGGCTGGGGATCCAACAAAAGACAATATTCTTGGTTTTGTTCATCACGTTTAATCGATTTAAAAGTTTAATGATAATCGGGTTATTGAGATTCTTGTTGTGGATGGACAATAGTACAGAGAGTGAATCAGAGAATATAACGAAGCTGTCACTTACATTGTCAGTGATTAGATCAAGTGCCAGCTCAACAGCTGTGGCTTCACCACTAAAAATTGATGCTCCATCGGGTAGACGTCTTTTTTTTGGTGACGTTATCTAGTAGGGCACAGCGTCCACATTTCTCACCTTCTTTCAATCCATTTGTGTATACATGTTCGTAGGAAGGGAAACTATCGACATTCTTGTTCAGTTCTTCGTAGAAATCAGTAGGGTTGGTCTTTGATTTAGGGAATTTGGTGAGATTTAGCAATACTGTTGGTTGGATGATTTCCCATGGAGGGCTTTCTGAAAGGAGTGATTCGTGGATTTGTTCCAGGTTTATATTGGATTCTCTGATGATTTCTTTCATCCTTAGGCCAAATGTTTTAATTGTTTTCTTTTTCCTATCATAGAGAGGGTGATATAATGAGTTTACAATACAGTCGTAGGCAGGATTGAATGGGCAAGAGAGGATTTTGGTCAAATATTGTAAAATTGGTAATGGCGGATCATTGGCTTCTGCATATAGACTATCAATGGGAGAAGTCCGAAAGGCTCCCAAGGCCAGTCTAAGCCCCTGATGATGAACAGTGTCTAATGACTTTGTATATGACTTTCTGGCGGCAACATATATGTAGCAGCCATAGTCCAATTTCGATCGCACTAATGATCTATATAACTTCAGTAAAGTTTGTCTATCAGCTCCCCAATCTGTGTGGGCAATAACTCGCATCAACTGGATAGCTTTGTTACATTTGTTTTTTAAGTGTTTGATGTGTGGAATAAAGTTGAGCTTTTTATCCAGTATTAGTCCTAAAAATTTATGTTGGTCTACAACAGGAATCTGAATCCTATCCAGTTTTAACAGAGGATCTGGATGTAATTTTCTAAGCTGGCAAAAGTGCATGCATTTTGTTTTGTTAGTGGAGAACTTAAATCCATTCTTGGTTGACCATTTTTTTATTTTGTCAATGCCGCTCAATTATGTGGATATACCTTGAGCTGTAGCAGATTAAAAAATCATCAACATACAGTGAGCAATCCACACCTGGGGTTTATACATCCAACAATATCATTGATTTTTAAGTAAAATAATGTTACAGATAAAATATCCCCCTGTGGGACTCCCATTTCCTGTTCCTTGGGGTCCGAGAGGCATGCTCCTACACAGACATTAAATAATCTGTTGTTTGATAAGTTATTGATGAAAATAGGTAGTCTTCCCATCAATCCAGCTTCTTTGAGATTTTTCATGATACCATATCTTCATGTGGTATCGTATGCCTTTTCCAAGTCAAAGAAAATAGCAGTAATATGTTTTTTTTGGATAAAGGCATTCCTAATAAAAGTTTCCAGTCTTATTAAATGATCCATAGTACTCCGCTGTTTTTGGAAACTGCATTGAAGATTGGTTATTGTTTTATTGATTTCAAAAAACCAAACTAATCTGTTATTAACCATTCTTTCAAGAGTCTTACATACACAGCTTGTTAGTGCTATGGGGCAGTAATTGGATGGGTCAGATGCATCTTTTCCTGGTTTTACTACAGGAATGACTATGGCTTGTTTCCATATGCCAGGGATATTACCACTGATCCAGATGTCATTAAAAATAGATAGTAAATACTTCAATGATTGATCAGGTAGTTGTTTTAAGAACTCATACGATATCTCATCTGGTCCCTCAGCTGTGTTATTAGCCTTCTTTAATGAATCCTTCAGTTCATTAAAAGAAAAAGGTTTATTATACTCTTCTTTATTATTACTTTTAAAGTTCAGCTTGATTTTTTCTGATTCCTGTTTAATAGTCTGGAATTTTTTACTGTGATTTTTGGATGACGAGTTATTTGCAAAAGAGTCTGCAAGCAGGTTGGCCATGTGCTTTTTTGGGGTTATTTTGTTGTTGTTTATACAGAGGTGCTTGAGGGGGAACTGATGTTTTTTCCTGAAATTTTCCGCACCATATTCCATATGGTTTTACTTTTGATGTTATTAATTTTGGAAACAAAGCTCTTCCATGACTCCCGTTTGGCTTCTTTTATTATTCGGCATGCTTTATCCCTGCATATTTTAAAATGATTTAAATTCTGAGCAGTGGGTTGGTGGTTGAATTTTCTTAATGCAGCACACCGTAGCCTGATAGCCTTTTTACAATCGTCATTAAATCAAGGCCGGTTATATTTAGTTGTAGTTGTTTTAGGGATACATTCCTCAGCTATAGAAATAATAGTATCTGTAAAATGAGTGATCGGGTCTTTCTCATGTTTTCCAGGTAGGAGTTTATATTTGCATAATTGTTTGAATTTATTCCAGTTGGCTTTTTTAAGGTTCCAGTGAGGTATTTTTGATATTATTTCAGGGCACAGTATGTTCTAATGTCATTGGGAAGTGGTCACTTCCACATGTATCCTCATGAACAATCCAGTTGTAATCCATAAAGATACTTGGATCGCTTATATAAAGATCAATTGCTGAGAACGTGTTTGTAGCAGAGTGAATAAAAGTTGGTTTCTTATTATTATATATACATAGGTTGTTATTGTTGATAACATTTTCTATTATGATTCCTCTTCTGTTTGTGTCTGAGCATCCCCAGCTAGTGTTGTGACTGTTAAAGTCACCTAATAGTAGGAAGGGACGAGGGAGTTGGTTAATAAAATTTTCTATTTCTGTTTCGTCTATAGGGTCATTTGGAGGTGGATAAATAGAGCAAACTGTGACAGTCCGATGTAAAGTGGTTGTAACGGCAATTGCCTGTAATTTAGTTTGTAAATTTATCTGGCTTTGTGCTATTTTGTTATTGATAAGAATGGATGTTCCTCCTGAAGCTCTACTTGGGTTATTTACAATGTGGTTGTATTCAGAGAAGTTGTGGAGTTTAATGCTTTCAGATGGTTTTAAAAAGTTTCTTGTAGACATATTATTAAAGGACATAGACTGGATATTAGTAGAAGTTCGTTCAGATTGGCTTTTACACCTCTGCAATTGAATTATTTTGCTGGCCTTGGTTAAATTTTATGTATTTGATTTTCATTTATCTTTATGAGTACTGAGGTGGTTGTTTTCTACAGGTGGGATACTTTCAGTTTCCATGTCTTCTGAATCGACAGATGTGCATCGTTTTTCCTTTTTTTTTTTGGTGTTTTTCTCCACTATAGCTCTTTGTTTAGAAGAAGATCTCTGTACAGTCTGACCCTGAGTAGTAGTGACTTTCTTTGGGGTAGGGGACTTAGATTCCTTCCATAAAGTTGATTTTTTTTTGGATAGTTTCCCTCTGGAGAAGAGGTTTTTGTTCCTCCATAGAGGTATTTGATGTTGGTTTTTCCATGCTTGAAGGTTCAGCATTATTGTCAGGTTCAGTGAGTGGATTAATTTCTTTCAAGAAAGTGGGGAGTGTTTCTGGTGTAAGTTTTGATAATTTACTGAGTAGGTGTTTGCAAGAATGGCATTCTTGTTTTTCAAAGTTGTTTGGTTTTGGTTTAGTAACTGATGCATATGATTTAGTGAGAAATAAGCCAGTTGCTTCGATTATCTTTCTAGCTTCAGAGAAGGATATATTACGTGTAAACTTGATAGTGTTGATCTCTTTCTTTTTTCCAGATTATACATTGTTTGGAATCTGATGGGTGATCTTCAAGACAATTAACACATTTTGCTTTTTTGTTACATTCTTGCCCATGATGGTTAGAGTCTCTTTCTCCACATCTTCTGCATGTTGGAAGTCTCGTGCACCTGTCTTTATGGTGTCCAAAAAGTTGACAATTGAAGCACCGTAGAGGGTTTGGGATGTACTGGTTGACCTTTTCAATTGTAAATCCTATTTTTAATTCCTTCGGGACTTTGGGGAGGTTGAAAGTGAATATATATGTGTTTGTTTCGATGACATCTGTTCCTTTTCTAATTTGAATACGTCGTACGTCTATTACACCTTGTGTTTTTAGCTGAGTTTTAATTTCTTCGATAGTGCAGAATGAAAGCTTCTGACTACACCTCTAGATTTGTTCAGCATGTTGTGCAGATATGCTTTTATCTTTATTTCAGAAAAGGTTTACATTTTTAAAAGTGTATCGAATATGATTTTTTCTCTACTTGGACAAGTAGCGTACCATTTTTAAGTTTCTTTACCATCTTTGGTACTGTAGCACCAGAAAGTACTTTTTCAATAACAAATGGGGACATCTTTGTTAATTGTTTTTCTTCTAACAACTCCAAAACAATGAACTGAGGAAATTGTTTTGTAATAATAAACTCACTTTCTTTTTGAGTCTGATGGAGATTCTATATGGGGGCATTTGGAATATTTATTAGACATACTATATATTATTCATTGGAGGGTTATCCCCATCCACCAAACCAGGCTGGAGCCCACGAACGGGATCTGTCATGGGGGAAACCCATTCGCCCTGACAGATCAGGGACTTCCCCTCCAATATACTCGATGGTGCAAGAGTATGTTTTTGGAGAGTATGTTTGGGAGTAGATGTTAGGGCTTGACCTGACCAGGCCTCTCCAACCGCCCATCTAGCCCAGGTAAGGGCCGAAGTGATGTGTTGCAGGACCATGACCTCTTTGCACCTGGGCCATGGCCTGCTCAATCACCAGGATTGCGTCCCCAGACAACACGGGTCACCACCCACGGCTAACAAGTGGCCCCATTGAGAGACTTTTACTCTCTGCTGGGGGGCAGTTGGCGTATTCTGATGTCCCACCAACAGGGCGGCAAAATCAAGGGGTAATAAAAGGATCAAGTATTGCTAACAGGACATGATCATAAATATCTTGAAAGGAATGTAACAAGACAAGAAAATCATGGGTTACTGGTAGGAAGTAAGAATTTTTTCAGTCATACCACAAATATCTACATCTGAAATCAGGCAACATAAAATAGCTAACATATCTATCAACATCCTGTTATTCTGATTTATCAAAGATAAATGATTTAGAGAACACAAAGAATGCATGGTTATAAGCAAAAATAATAGAAAATGGAAAATGAGATATGTATATAACAAGATGGAAAGTTAACCTTGATGACTTAATATAATCAAGTCTCTGATGCAGTGGCCATTTTAACATATCCAAAAGTGAAATATGACACATGACCCACACAGTCTTGCATAGACTCATAACATCTCCTTACACCACCCACTAATGACCTTAGATCTCAACACACTTCTGCAAAATGAGTGATATATTTGAATACATATTTATATGCTTTTTTCTTGTTTGCATGAGGACATCCACATTTGAACTCTTGAATCTTCAACTCTATCCTCTGTGTGTGTGTGTGTATATATATATATATATATATATATATATACACACTCTCATTTTCCATTATTCTTGTTTATGGAAAATGAAAGTATATATACACATTGACAGAAAGAAATTAATTAGAATGGAATGAAATCCATGAGTTCTATTGAGTGGTTTAGATTAGGTTGGTTGGTTGTTTTGTTTTTATGGCAACTCAACCTCAGCGGGTCATTTATTGCCAACAAAACTATTGCTGGTAATACCTTTTTCTTTCAACAATTTATTTTTGTTCATATAATTTTTTGTGTCTAGTAATACATTTTTCTTTTCGAGTATCAAGATTCATTAGGATTTGTTTTTAAGGGCAGGGTCCCCAAGTCCTACCCTGTTATTTAACCCATAACTGGAGGGAAGCGACGAAATAATACCTTTCCCAAGGGCACCAGTGCTTAAGTGAATGCAGGATATTCAACTGGAATTCGGAACTCGGTTCACCGATTTCTCTTTCCGAGCCAATATCCACTGCACCACAAGGCACATCCGTCACTAGACGCTTACATCACCTGGTATTCCCAAGCAGTCACCCATCTAAGCACTGACCAGGCTCAATGTTGCTTAACTTTGGTGAACAAGTGAGAACCGGTGTATTCAACGTGAGATGGCCATAATCTAATAAATGCTTACAGCACCCGGTATTCCCAAGCAGTCACCCATCTAAGTACTGACCAGGCTCAATGCTGCTTAACTTTGGTGATCGAGTGAGAACCAGTGTATTTAACGTGATCGACCGCAAGCCGAGTGGTTTAGAATGTGCAGAGCTAGAGGGGTGATTACCCTGATTATTACATTTTGAGAAATTGCAAAGAAATTGTTAGACAAAAAAAAAAAAAAAAAAAAAAAAAAAACAAGAAAGAAAGAATTTAAAATAGCTCATGCCTAAGGAGGAGGTGTTATATACTCCAGGATCTCAAAACCCACTACGCCTGTGGCTCCAAACAAATGTTTATTTCACAAATTCATGAGCAAGTCCAAATGTTGGATTTCTGAAAAAATAATAGTAATGATAAAATTAGCAGTTTCCTTATCAGGAAACAATTGGTATTCGTTGATCAAACAGCTAGCATTACTCTTGGTTCAAATTTATAAAATCTTTCTAATAAAACCATTTCTCAGAAAAATAGATTTCTTAAGCACGGTAGTTATTACCACTCTTTCCAGTATTATCAGAGGTTTCATTCCTAACTTTTTGTCTGACAGTGTGAGACGTCAACATCTTTATTTCATTATGCTTCACTTGGTTTTACATGTGGTAACCATTTCAATTGTTACTACATCTGAAAGCAACATTGTCGAGGAAAATTAAACCAATAAATATAATAAAATAGAAATTAATTTTCCCATGATGCAAGTTACAAAAAAAAAAAGGATTATGTTTCTGATCACATGAGTGATTGACAGAATCTTTTTCTTTTTCACTTTCCAACAACATTGTTTGGACATGTCTTGGTAGCCCTACTCATGAATGAAGTGAATTGGTTGCTCCAACTCTGTGCAAAGCTATCTTGAGCTTGACTATTTTAATCATTTTTATCCCAAACAAAAAAAAAAAAAAAAAAAAAAAATACACAAATACAGTGAGAACTTAGTTTCACTAAATTCATTATAAAAATCATAAAAAGAATAAATGTCCTTAGCAGAGACAAGTTTTATATTCTTTGTTTACAAACAGAACATGCAACTTCACCTAAAATACACACCACCTTTCAATTTTTGTTTACTGACATAATATCGTTTGTTATTTGGTACAGTTGTTTCTTTGTGATTCTATAAGACGAGTCCATTTTCAAAGAAGGATGGTCTTCACTAATACCTCCAGGATTCACTAACTCGAAGCCACTTTAACACTTAATCTTAGATTGCTACAAAAACAAAACATGTGAGTCAAAAAATGTGAGTCAGGTTCTTAAACAGTTTTGTAAGACTGAAACTTTCATATGGCCAGTACCAAACCTATTCAGAAATATATAAACTGTAAGCGATATACAACCATTTTTACAGATCAATGGTTGAAAAATGGCACAGAACAAATAATGGTCAGGGTTGTTAAACAGACGAGTCATTTAGTGAGAAAAGCCTATTATTTTGAAAGCCATATTCAGTTGGACTTTTGATTAAAGTTGAAAAAATATAAGCAATTTGTATGCAAAGAAAATGGTATTGAAACATCTTTTTCATACAGGTTCAAATTTTGTTTCATTGCCACTTTTAACTTTAGGAGTATAAAAAACAGAAAAGTTCAGAAAAATAAAAATCTATCATTCAAAGCCAAACTTGAAGGTGAATTAGAAAATGAAGTTTAATCTAGAAACTGAAATATGATTAGTGAAATGTCTCAAGTCTAGAAATAAAAATTTCACAGAAACTGTATATTCGAAATATGGAGCCAGAAAAAATATTCATAAAAAGGAAGCAGAATTTGCATTGAATATTCTCATTTGAATATCATAAAAAAGAAAAATAATCCATAAAATTTCCAAAAATTTCCATTTCTACTTACATACTTGATAGAGGCTGAGAACATACAGTAAATATAAATCTTGCATTAGTTAAGATGAAGATCACGCTCTCGAGACATTAAAAAATTTGATCAACATAGCAAACAAAAATAAACAAATCTCAAGAAAAAAACTGTAGCAAATACATCTATTAGTCTTGACCAATAAGAAATTAATTTATGTATATGTATGGGTGGTTTTGTGTTGGCAGAGGAAGATAGAGATGGAGGAATATCTTAAATTGAATTGGGAATTTATTGACTGGGGATTGCAGTATCATAATTACTAAATGGATGAGAATATGAGGGAAAAGATGAGATATAAAAACAAGTTGATTCAGAATTAGTCATGCCAGAATAAGCAGAAACAAATAAAAACTAGAGACGATGATGATGGAAAGTTTTGTTTATTCATAAAAAAATTGCAATCAGAACTCAAATGGTAGCCATTTTGACAAATAAATATTTATCAGTCTGTAAGTTAACAAATTTTGCAATCAAGCCTGAAATGTTAAAAATAGAAAATTAAGTGATGATACACAATAAAACAAATTAGCTAGTACAGTTTTGAAGCTGGGTTCTAGATATGTATCGGACAAGATGAAAACTCAACCTAATTCAGAATCAATAAATTAATTTTATCCATTCTTCAATGCTGCAGTTATTCTATCATTGACAGAATTAAAACATGACACACATGATCCAGTCTCTCATAGACTTATACCTATCTACTTCTACCATTGCTGGCCTAGATGACCACACAGCCCTGCATTAGTATTAGAACATAATACTAGCGTCACACATTTAACAGATACATTTGAATACATACAAGTAAAATATATTGACATTCTCCCAACCTAACCAAAATCTTGTATGCATCAAGACATTTTTTTTCTCTTAATAATCATATCACCCCAAGCAAGGCATTTTATTGCCACTGTTTTGCAGGGGGTTACATAGGAGGAAAGTTATGAGAAAGAGTGACAGGTTATAAAGTGTGTCTCAAAGTGGGTAAGAGAAGAATCAGAATACTGATGAGAGTGGGGTGGACAGAGAAAGGAGCATGAGAGAGAGGATGCAGGTTAGTGAAATAGGAGATGACTATTGACTTTACATTTAAATTCTTGGAAATTGTAGCTGTCAGGGAAACAAGTAAACAAAAGGGAATTCCACAGGCGGGAAGTGTGAGAAAAGAAGCTGCTGGAGTAGAGTTTCACAGTAAAAAAGTGGGACCCAGTTGCTAATCTTGTGGCTTGAGTACATTCATATATAGGGGGCACCAGTGAGCTAAGTTCATTGGAGCAGAAGCTGTGAAGGTATTTGTAGAAGAGATATATTTGAACTCTTAACCTCCAACTGCTATGTGTGTGTGTGTATTTACACACACATACACTACAATGAAGGAATTGTCATGCCAATTACACAAAATGAAAATGCTAAAATCTCATTTTAACAGATATCAGTCAGTCAGTTAAGGGACTTACGTGATACACGCTTTGGGCGATCATGTCTCGAAGGAGACATTACTGACTGGGCAGAAGATTATCCCGCAGTAGGTTGCCATTGATTTTTTTTGCTATTGTAGACTGGTTGCCAGCCAAGGCTATAGAACCCCATCTGTCCAATTATTTTACCCATAAATGGAGGGAAGAGATGGATTAATACCTTTCCCAAGGGTATTTGTGCATAAGTGAATGCAAAGAATTCAACTGGAATTCGAACTTGGCTCCCCAATTTGCCGTTCCGAGTCGATATTCACAACACGTCTTCTAACAGATTAACAGATATATTTACCAAAATTACGAAAAAATCTTAAAATACTAGGAGGAGATTTATTGAATAAAGTCACCGTTGCCTTCCACCAGACTCAAGATGACTTCAGAATCTTCTGCAACTCTTCTGGATGGTCTCCTTGCTTAAGTTGGTGAATGATGCCATAAACATTAAGTTCATCTTTGATGCTACAAGGAGGTTGCTGTCAGAGGAGTGAGGTTGCCAGATGTAAGAGAATGTGGTCAGCGAAATTGTCTGACATCCATGACTGGGTTCTCATGCTTATGTGGCATGGTGCAGGCACCCTCTTGGCCACGAACAGCACTACCTTCTACAGACACTTTATGTAGATCTCCATGTCGAGTCCGAGGCTCTTTGGAAAGACGAATGGAGGCATAATGTTGTCATCACTAGTGATCACTTCAAACACTTCATAATCACCATTAGACTCCTTCAACTCTTTTCAAAACCTCTGCACTGTCTTCAGATTGACATCTAAACACTGAAATGTTTTTTGTTTTTTTTTTGGGTGAATTTATTGAATAAAATGTCATTTTCATTTTTGCATAATTCTGACAATTTATCCATAACATCCTGTGTTTGTGTGTTTAATGTGTGCATATATTTAAAGACTAACAATATAGCCCGGCATTGCTCAGGTGTAATGAAAGCTTTAAAACTAATCCATGGTCCTGGAGCTCAGACTCTTTGGATGTTGGCACGAAAGACTAAAAAGCAATAGTTGTTTCCAGTTAAAGCGAAACCGTAGATTGAAAGAAAAATGAATGGATGTAAGTCAAATTTTGATTTCCTGGTATCAATGTCAAACAAGTTTTCCATCGCAAACTGAATTTTGAAGGCTAAATAGGTCCTCTGAGTAAATGGTATCATGGCTGAGACTAAGAAATGACAATTATAACTACTTAGAGCAAAACCTGAATCAAAAACCAAAATAAAAGGGCTGAAAACCTGATTTTAATCTGACCCGATAGGATCTCGGGGTATTGATTTGAAATATCAGTGTCAAATAAGTCATCCAAGGATAAACTAACCTAAGTATGTCCATGAAAACTTATCGTACCCATTGGGAGTAAAACTGAAGAAAATGAAACCATACTGATGGCTGAATATCGGTTTTTGATCAGATTCAATAGAATATGGACGGTATCGAAAATTAGTCGTTTGAGAAGATCTACTCATGTTTGTGACTAAAACTATAATTTTAATAAGTTAGAGCAAATTCTGTAGCAAGAACCATGATAAAAGGGCTGGAATCCTGATCTTGATCAGACCTGATTCGATGTCAAAGAGAAATCGAAAAAAAATACGTAGCCTATGACCTGACCAGAAGCCTAAAGAATATTTGTGTGATGTTTGTTGAGAATCAGATAAAAATTGTGGATTTGTATAAAGGACATACAGACAGACGCACAAACATCTTGCCTTATATATATATATATATATTTTCTAGACATATTCTATTAAATATAATATATATATAAATGTAATTTCTATGACACGTAAAAATTGCCTCCTTGCCAATTTGAATGATGGCAGATCGCAAGGAGAGCATACACTCTTTTAAAACTTATTGCCTTATTTTGTGAAGTAGAGAAGAACATAAGAAAAATGCAAATTAGAATTCATAATGAAATCAGCAAATATTATATTATTCATATGGTGTGTACATGCATATAAAGAAAATCAAAGTTAAAAAATCTTTTGTATGACACATTTCATTGTTTATGACTTTATTGGACAGAAGTGATGTCTTTTTTATCAAGGTAAACTACACATATATACAAAGCAGAGCAGATGCTAAAATTTTCATCTTAAATAATTACACCAACATAAATATCACTTTCGTCAGATGAAATTGATCTGGCATATAAAAAAAATGATACCTCATTTTCCCCACAACAGATACACAGCACATTTTGCCAAGAAAGTATCAAATAATATCAGCTCCAGTTTCAAGGAGCCACCCTGGGAGGTATTACTTCCCCTTCAAAAGTGCAAAGGGATCATTAACCAGCACTTGAGGATTCCCCCACCAAAACTGTTCTTGTGTCACACCCAGTTAAATTATGATGGTATACTGAAGAATAAAATATACAGGTTATGGCAGAAACACCTTTCACATTTTAAACTGTCACCTGTCTAGTGCCAATGAACCCAGACAAGTGGCAATGGTATTTTCATCTACTTAATTTATTACCATTTTTTTTTCAGATACCATCATGGCTTGGACCAGTGCATATTTTAGGTTTGTTGCTGAAATAGTTTTTTTTTTAAAACTGGTGATATTTTGAGGACCCTAGAAGTTATGCCTGGATTCGTAATCGGAGGCCACAATTTAAACAACCTAATGTACGCAGATGATACAGTGCTGATAGCAGACACAGAAAGGAAACTACAAGACCTCCTACAGAAGGTAGCAGAAGAAAGTAACAAGAAAGGACTAGAAATAAACTGCACAAAAACCGAATGCATGGTCATCAATAAAAAGGGCAGCCCAAAATGCAAAATACAGGTCGGGGATACCAGAATCAAGCAGGTACAAAAATTTAAATACTTGGGAAGCGTTATAACAGAAGACGGAAAGTGCAACAGAGATCCAAAGGTGAATAGGCATGGCAAAGGAAGCATTCCAGAAGTTGAGTAAAGTATTAAGAAACAGGACAATTTCACTAAAAACAAGAGAGAGAGTACTGGATTGCGACATGCCGTCCATCCTCCAATATGGCAGTGAATACTGGACAATACCATCAAAGATGAAGGAAAAACTTGAAGCAACTGAAATGTGGTTCTACAGAAGGATGCTGCAGATATCATGGATCGAGCATGTGAGCAATGATGAGGTCTTGGAAATGATGGAAACAAAAAAAAATTAATACTGAGCATCAGGAAGAGACAGCTGAAGTTCCTGGGACACGCAATGAAGAAGGAGGGCTTGGAGAATCTGATACTAACAGGCCAGATAGAGGGAAAAAGAGACAGGCAAAAGCAATGGATAACATATTTGAAGGACCTAATCAGGTGGATGACGGAATGAGGATTGCATGGTGTAACAGGAGAAGGCATGCTAAGAGCCAACAGGGATAGGGAGATGTGGAAAACCATGACCGTCTATGTCCTGAAAAGACAAGGCACATAGAAGAAGAATCTAAATCCAACACTATAGGTTGAAATTTTCAGAACCACAGGTTGGGCACTTAAAAGAATGCTAACTAAAAGAATTCTAAATCCCTGAGAACGTCCAGAGTCTGAGACAGCCTGTTGTGCTATTTCCTACACATTCAGACCATAAACAAGCTTCTGCTTTAGGAATTTCAGATCAAGCTATCAGGAAAACTTTATACAGTAATCGGATATTCTTCATTTCCTATGTGCCACATTCCTTTAGGATGTAGGCGATTATTGCCATTAACATCTCCCTATCCCTGGTGGCTCTTAGCACGCTTTCTCCTGCTACTCCACCCAAACCCCACTCTACCATCCACCTGCTCAGGCCCATCAAATATGTTATCCACTCTTTTCCCTGTTTCTCTTTCCCTCTATCTAACCTGTGAGTATCAGATTCTCCAAGCACTCCAGTGCATTCAACACGAGATAGCCATATAGCCGTAGAATATATATATATATATATATATATATAAGTGAGAGACTATAGACAGAGAAAGACTAGAAAACTATGAATAGAACAAATTTTCCATAAGAGAAATAATTATATGCACTTTATACACCAACATTTTAACATCAAAAGGTTTAGGGAAGATCTATGAAGTTGTTTAACTTGATCAAATACAATATAAACATGTCGAACTTGTAATTCATAATTGAAATTTCATTCTTAAAATCAAAGTGATTAGATAATTGAGATTTTGTTTTTCTTGCCTTCTATTTTATACTTTTATTTCTAACATTACACATTGGGCAGGCAAGCTATGACAGGGTGTAATGTTCATGTTAACTAACTTATGGTAGTTTGACAGGAATATGATTACTGTCCCAACAGAAACTTGAAAAGCTGCACATCCCATTTCTGTGAAATCTTTGAGCATCCTTGATGCTGGAGTGGAAGGTGTTCAAAAACACCTTACCTTATTGGCTCAGGATGGAAGAAGCCCATAAAGTTAGCTTTACATATTCTTAGTTGTGTAACTGGGAGCACCATCCTGAGTCTAAACACAGCTTCTCTGAGTAGTTGGCTTTAATTGATTGATTATTATTTTTACAGTTTAATACTTTGCAGGTTATTGAAAGCCAGAAAATATTTCAAATTGTAAGAATATTTTTCTTAGTTTTAGTTTAGTATAGTATAGTCTTAACTAACAGCTAGGAGACGAGTAGTGAAATTATACATTTTCCAAAGATTTTTTGCATGCAAGTGAATATAATGAACCCAACCAGAATTGGAACTCAGCTCTGATTAACAATTCCAAGTCATTAGCCATTACACCACCCACATTTATAGCCCCTGGTATTGCTAATTGTTCACCCATTGAGGTACAGGCCAGGTTTGGCTTTGCTTAACTTCAGTAATGATATGGGAACTGATGTTTGAACAACATGCAGCCTTGAGCCATGACAAAACAATGCACAAAAAAAACACTTTCTCCAGCCTTATAAAAAATAGACTAATTTTTCCCATTGGAGGTCAAGGTATTGAAGATCCGGGCATGGCGTTTTATTGCAATAGCAATATCGATGCGTAAACATATGGTCATTTTGGAAGTTCAAATAAGCATCCAGTTGAAAGATTTCATTAAAAGAAAATCTGTTAACAGCAAAACCCTAATTCTTAAGGTACATGAGCATCTTCTTGTATCTTTTCAACATACTGGAATCAGTGAGCAGTTATCTTGAGACCCTGGGATATTTTTAGAGTTGTTTTATAGATGGAGCAACACTGGTACTTTTTGCTATTTGTTCTTCTATGAAGCTATATTATATATTTTTTAATCATTTCACTCCAAAATAAGAAATATGACAACTAAATTCATTTAGCTGAAAAATCAAAGAGGACAGATCAAAAGAATTACCAAGAAAATATTTGAAGAAAGGAGTGAGAAGCTACATTATGTTGGTTGAACTGAAGTTAAGGTCAGTAATATTTAGTGGGAAATTTTAGTTTAAATTTTCATGTAAATTTTGCTTATCTGGTCAAATTTCCTGTTAAGGCCGTTTTGGAGACTTTGTCCCTTTCTAAGTACTTCATTTGAAACCTCATACTAGAATCCTTTCTCTTCAAAAAAAAAAATTTTCGAAATCATTTTAAAATCTTCCATGATTTCCCTTATTTTGTTCTTTGCATCCATGCAATAATTTTAGCTCCAACCTCTGAAATATCTGAAAAACTGGGAAGTATTCCTTTTGTCGTTTTTAATTATATCTATTCTAACATTTTCATTCTTTGTTTTTTACTTTCCTGTCAACTTATGAACTTCAAAAGTTTAAATGCACCATCACAATCTTCTTTCTTCCTGCAAGTGTAGGGGCCTCAGTGATGCTTGATAAACTGGACTTGTGGCAAACATGTCCAAAGTTCCCACAAAAGGTTCAAGGTTAGATGTTGAAATATGAAAGGTTAAAATATTTTGTATCTACATTAAAGTAAAGATTTATTAACAGAATGACAAAATTGTTAGAAGACAAATATAAGTGAAATTTTCTTAACTGAACACTATAATATATTTGTGAGAAGAAAAATGTTCATTGAGAAGATGCATTTTGTTTTGTAGTTAAAATTGTTCAAAGAGAAATGTAGGGATTTAAAATGTCCACAGAAGTTTAGAGTTCATGATTTGATAGAAGCAAGTAGCTAAGTGTCCCTGATGTATAATGACAGCAGCAGAATGTAAAATCTTATGTTTTTTTCATCTTTTTGGTAGGTCTGTGACAGAGTGAGAGAGAAGGTTAAACAAAAAGTAATTGTACTTAACGCATCTTCTTGTTGCTCTCTTTGGAATGAAAAAGAAGAAAAGGAAAATTGGAAAAACGTCAAATGAACATGACGTGCCCTTACGTTCGGGTAGCATGGAGTGGAAAAGAAGAAAAGAAAATTGGCTTGTAAAGGTGAGACCGAGTCAGCTTGAAATTTCTTCCTTACCTAGTGGAAGATGCTTACATACTCATCAGATACCACCGCCATTCTGATTGAATTTGAAATTTCTTTTGCTACATTGTCACACTGCTAACAGCTTCCATGCTGAAATGATCTTGAACGGTCATTGACATGGTTTAAATAGTGAAGTGTCTCATGTAGCCAGCTCAATTCAGGCCTTTTCACTTCTAGATGGGAAAAAAACGTTTGACTGACATCATATATGAATTTTTTATTTGCTATCCAATCAGGATCCAGAATTTTGCTTTTCACACCGACTTGTGGATTTTTCTTGGTCTGGATTTTTCCAAAATATTTTTAGTTGTTTAAATCCACTTTGCAGGTGTGCAATTTACTTCATCTGTTATAGTTGGATTTTTCACAAAATGCTTTTAGTCGTTTGGATCCGATTTTGCAGGTGTGCAATTTTACTTTGTGTGTTTTAGTTAGTTGATGGATGATATAGTATTTGTATCCTATAAACACACTTCTTTTATTTTCCTTTCTTCTCACTAATGTTTTCTAATCTTTCATTGTCAGTAAATGCTTACTTGGTCGCAAAATGATTTTTTAAAAAAGAAAGAAAAAAAACAAAAAGGACAGCAAAAGGGAATCTTACCCTGAATGCACACTCTCCTATGGGGTTACTCATTCATCATTGAAATCCAATGAGTGAGCCTATGTGTTATATAACTTGCATTCAACACAACATACACATGTATTTTGGCAACAATGTCACTTAAGTCTGTCTGTTCCTGCTACAGTCTGTAATTCCCAAAAAACAAATTGGTTTATATTGCATCAATTAAATGTTGCACCTTTAACAAGATCTTTAAATGTAAGCTACATTAAAATCATTCTCTGCCCACCCCACTCATCAGTATTCTTTTCCTTCTCCTACCCTCTTCCTGACACACCCTGTAACCTGTCACTCTTCCTCATAACATTCCTCCTATGTAACGTCCTGCACAATAGTGGCAGTAAAATGCCTTGCTTGGGGCCCACACGATTATAAAAAAAAAAAAAAAAAAATTATTCTGGTTTTTAATGAAGTAAAAATACAAAAGGCAAATCTTTTCTGTTCACATCACATCAGGAACAAATAAATATAAAGAAATAAGATTATGATGGTGATGATGATAATTGAGCAACACTTGTTGCTCAAAGAAGCATGCAGGTTATTGCTTTTTCATTCTTAGCAAAATTGTTCTCTAGTTACATCCATTTTTCTGCTGAGATGAAGGCTGTGGGCAAGAATGTATTGGAGAAGATATCTGATGAATTTAAGCTTGAAAGAAATTTACATTTCACCTCTAGCATAAAGATCAACACTGAAAAGTTATCTATGTATATAATGTATTCTTCTATTTTTAGTGTAGTATTTTCAATGAATTTTCAGTACATTGCATACTTTAAGAATCATACAGCCAAAATTAGTAATGATATTGTTGCATAATCTGATCTGATTCCAATTTTTAATTGAACTGTAAGTGAAAATTTAATATTTTTGGAATATTAGTTAAGTGCCATATGTTATACACACTTTGAGCAATCATGTCTCGAAAGAGACATGACTGAGCTGAACATTATCCTACAGTAGGTTGCCATTGCTTTCTGTGATAGACTGGTTGCCAGCCAAGGCTACAGAACCCAATCTGTCCTTTTATTTAACCCATAACTGGAGGGAAGAGACAAAGGGTGTTTGTGCATAAGTGAATGCAAGGAATTCAACTGGAATTCGAACACGGCACCCCGATTTTTTATCCACTGCCCCACCCATGCATATTCTTGGAAAGTAATCTTCTTGAAAAGGTTAGGTTTGCAAAAAAAATAGATTTATTAGTAAGCCAGTTTTTGTCATCTAAGGTAAACATTAAAAAATGGTAAAAGGCTAAAAAGAAAAAAAAAAAAAAGCTAAAAAAATAAAAAGTCAAAATTTAACAACATAAGTCATAAAACAAAAGCAAAAATGGGGTATTGCTGTCATATCTGGGCTAGAGCCACCCAGTCCTGAACATGCCTCTCCAAACATAGTATTAAAGCATTTATATGGACTTGTGGATAAGGAATTATTTTACTCTCCAACACACTTTTCACTAACACCGCTCTATTGCTATTTCTATGCTCAGTGTTCTGACAAGGAACATTCTCTGGTTCCACCAGTCCTGGCTGGAACCCACTATTCCATTAATAAGAAGTTTCATTTAGGCAGCTTCTTACTAATAACATTGCTTGGTTCCACCAGTCCTGACCTTTGGAGCCGGAACCTACTGTTTCACATACACAAGAATGGATCATCTTCATTTCCTTCATATTCTCTTAACAAGAAGTAGTTTCCATCATAACTTACCAGATAAAAATGACAGTGTTTAAAACATAAATCGATTCTTTCTTTAAAATTTGATCCAATTTTAAGTTGACATCTACTCAGTAAGGTTATGTCTTAATAGTTTTCAATAAACCAAAGTTTTTGCTGTTTAAAACTGATTAATAGAATGGTATAATGATGTGTCCATAAGTTGAATCTAATTTATTCATTTTACCAAATATTAATTTACAGAGATTTTTTAAAGTTTTTCTTTAAAAACACAAAACATGATGACTTTCTGTATTTGTCTATATTTTTGAGATGAGAGACAATTTACATTATTCGGACTATTGTCCTCATTTATGCTGCGATGTTTATGTTGTACACTGCAACTTTCTTCAGGCGCTAGAAATTTCACACCAAGCTTTTTATTACGATCACTGGGGTATATTATTCTCATTTCATGTGCTAAGCCACTTCTGGTAGTCATGAGTTAACTTCATTTAACTTGACTCTCTAAGTTACTTGCATGATTGTAAATGAAGACAAATCCCTTCTCCCTTTTTGTTTGCCGATAAATTTTTGCCAGGGTACACACACACACACACACACCGTCTACATCGCTGACAGAAAGGAATAAAAAAAAAATGGCACGCTGTAACATGTAGTGAATGTTGTGTCTGGGCTGGATTGAAGCGAATAGACATAAGCACATGAAAGCTGAATTTATTTGAATTATTTTGCTTTTTAAGGTTTATTGAAACCTGTTTGTTTCAGTTTTCATGCTGGAGAACAATTTGCAAGTTTTACAGTTTGCAACACCTGCATAGTGTCTAAATAAAATTTTTTCATCAGCAACAGACTCTCATTCCTCATTTTGGCTCTGTGTTATCGTTATATTGGTATTCAACTCACAAAGCTTTGGGTCAAGTCACTGGAACTAACCAACATCTATATGCACTGGGCTATGAATTTCTTAATACTAACATATGAATTTAGTGACTATAAATATATCTAAAAAATACTGTTGCAGCTTGGCTTGGATGTGTTATTCCACCTGCCACATTCATCAGACATTGCTCCTTTGGATTTTTTATTTATTCAGGTCCTTGAAAAATAATCTTAATGATAAGACATTTCTTTGGATGATAATGAAAAAAAAATCTTGAATTCTTTGCCAAGAAACCATGACAATTCTGGTAAGACAGAATCTTTGGGTTGAAGGATAAAAAGGGAAAAGTTGTGCAACAAGAGGCATAATTTTCTTTTCTCTTAATTTCCTTTAAAAATCAGTATGCACTTTCCAGGCAAATATATATATATATATATATATATATATATCTCAAAGAAATGACTGGGTATTATAATAGAATAAAGGAATGAGATTTGGTCTGTGCAACACTGAGTATCACTGCTAGTCTCAATAAAATGAAAGATGGCACTGGATACCAAATTATTTAAGTACATCCTGACATGAACAAGTAAGATGATTTCACAAAGAATATACTGAAATTAATATTGATTTATAACTCTAGCAGTAAAAGTATTCAATGGAGAACAAGAAAGAAAAGTAACAGATGTTTCTCGATTAAGCCAGTTCTTTTTGTTTTCCTTGTTTTAGAGAGTTCCAAACTTGGAAATATGATAATAGACATACCTTTTATAAGGCTGCTTCTTAGAATAAAGAAATTACAACTAGACTGGAATTAGACAGCATGAAATCTAGCCCCAAAGTTCAAATAATTCTAATTATTGAATTCTGATTTGTAATAAGAACTGCCTCTTAGATATATAAAATCTTATGATACTTCCTTTGTATCTCCAAATACAAAAGAGCCATCTCTCTCTTTGGGACATACATTTAGACAGTTACAATAATAGGTTTACACACACCAACAGCCACGCACTCATGCATAAAATATTGCTGTAGTCATTAAAAATATATTCAGAGAAATGTTTGTCGCTAATATATATAAAATTATGTATTGAGGCAGCAATCCTTTTATGAAAGTTTCATTAAAAATGATAGGGGTGCTATGGTTAATTTTTTATGCTTCTTTTCATGTGATCTTTTTTTTTCTTTTGAATACATAAATTATATAAAAATTGTCCGAATGTTTTATTTATCCAAGTGCTTTCAGCTACAATTTTAGTAATTATCAAGAATGAATTTTATTTTAATTTTAACTAAATACACGGTTTGTTTTATTTATGTATCTAGGAATATAAAAAATTTTTTCCAAACATGGTCAGCACATTGTGGCCATGTTCATAGTTGATATTATTGAGTATTGGCTTTTCTTTTTTGTTTATTAATAACACATCCGTTTTTTTTCTTTAGTCTTTTTTTTTTAACATATTGAGGATGCTATTATATTTGTATTATCAATGACATGTTACAGATAAAGTTTGGTTGGTCTTAATGTATATTAATGTATCTTAATGTGTATTAAGAACCTGTAGAGGCAGGGTAGAATAATATAATCAAATATAATAATCAAACTGAGGAATCGGAAAGCTGAGATCAAATTCCAGTTGAAGAAATGTGCCCCTGAACTCTCTTCTGTCCTTTATAAGCTCTACAACTTCTTCCTATCTGCTTCCTGCTTTCCTGCCTGTTGGAAGTCTTCCTCTGTAGTTCCTATATTTAAGAACACTGGAGGACCCTCAGACCCTGCAAATTACCACCCTATCAGCCTTCTTCTGATCTTTGGCAAAGTGTTCAAAGCCATCATCAACGCTGAGATGGTTCAGCATCTCACAGCCAACAGACTCCTCTCGGACAAGCAGCATGGTTTCTGCTTCACCAGGTCGACTGCTAATATGCTAACGACCATCACCAAGTATATTTTCCAAACTCTCAACAAGAATGGCGAAGCCCGAACCGTTGCCTTGGATATTTCTAAAGCGTTTGACAGAGTCTGGCATGCTGGCCTTCTATGCAAACTGCGGAGCTATGGTATAACTGGACATTTGTTTAACCTAATCCAGTCTTTCCTTTCCTTTCTAACCGCACATTGAAGTTGGTATTAAACGAACATGCCTGCCAGAACTACCATACGAACGCGGGTGTCCCTTGAGTCTCTATCCTAGGTCCTACGCTTTGATCTACATTAATGATCTCCCCGATGCCATAATATCCCAAGTAGGTATGTACGCTGATGACACACAGTTTACTCACGCCTTGATCAAAAATCTGGTGTGGGCGACAAAGCGAATCTCACAGCCGAGCTTGTAAAGGACCTCCAATCTGTAGTGGACTGAGGTAAGAAATGGCTAGTAAATTTTAATGTTTCTAAAATGAAGCTGCTATCAATTAACCATCATAGACAATCGCATTAGCATGGAACAGGCTTACCTTACCTCCCAGAGAGTAAAACACTACGTCTCCTTGGTCTCACACTCTCAGACCGGCTGAAGTCACTCTCTCACCAGCTTGACGTGGCTTCCCTGTGCCTCTTCTATAAATACTTCCATGGCTTCTGCTCCGATGAACTTAGATCACTGGTGACCCCTAGGTACGAATTTGCACGAGATACTAGATTAGTAACTAGGTCCCACTCTTTTACAGTGAAACCAATAAAATGTAACCGCAATTTATACTCCAACAGCTTCTTTTTTCGCACTTCCCGACTGTGGAATTCCCTTCCACATGATTGCTTCCCTGATAGCTAGCATCTCCAGGAGTTTAAATGTAAGGTCAGTAGACACTGCCTAACACACTAACTCACGTCCATTATCTCAAACACTCCTCCCATCTGCCCAACCCTCAGCCTCAGTATCCTTACCTGTCTATCATCCTCCTTCTGACATTTCCTATATCTAACCACTCTTTCTTTTCACCTTCCCCTATGTGAAAATGCGCAATAGTGGCAGTGGAATGCCTTGCTTGGGGTGAAATGATTATATATATATATATATATATATATATATATATATATATATATATATAACACATAACATGAAAAGACTAAAAGTAATAGCTCATTTTTTACATAGTCCTTGACAATTGCTACACATTTACAACAGCAATGAACAATAGTGTTTTTGTTTCATTAGTTGACAACCATGCAGGACTGATTCAAATGTGGCTTGTCATAGAGAAACAAAAAAAAATGAAATGCTTATATACATTTTTCGCTACTACAAAGATTTTGCAAGCATCAAAAAAAATTAAATTGTCTACATTACTCCCAATGTACTTTCATGTCGGATACATTTTTACCAGACTACTACTTATCTGTACTTTGTAACAAAATCAAAAAGAATTCGGGTTTATTGATTGGTAGGTTTAACCTCTACTGCTATATAACCAATATTGACCTCTGACATTATAGGTTACCATAATAAAACAGGAGACATTTTTTGAGTAACTCCCATAAAGAGATTTTTTTTTTTTGCAATGTCAAAGTGAGGTGACCATTTATTTGGGAATGGCTAATTTTTTTTTCATTTTGTCATTTAGAAAGCTTGTAATCAGCAATAATATACCTTATAAAGATTGATCACCAGTGGCAGTTGAGTGTTTACTAAGACTAAAGGGAAATATAAAACACTATACGGAAAATGTGTGCCAATTTTCTATAATTTTTTCCATACAGAGAAACCAAACAATACAATTCTGCTTTGTGTTCAGTTTTATGCCAGATGGTATGAAGGTTTGACTTATTTCCATACCATCAAATCTACCTTCAATGTTGTAGGAGGTATTGAGAGCAACATTTAAGGATTGTTGTACATTTATAGAGACCAAACATTGTATAATACATTCCAACAGTGATTTGTGGATCAAATCTTGTTTATATGCACAACACAAGCCTTTACAGTGAAAATTCAGACCTAGTGGGTTGGTTCATGAATTTGATAGCATAGTAATTGAGATCAATCCCTTGATCAGATAGCATAGATATAGTAGAAACTTGACTATCATGGAGCAGTGCTTAAAACTGAATGGGATATCTCTGGACATAGCCAGTGAAATCTAACCTGGTAAAATAAAAGATTTGGTTCAAATTTTCCTGAAGACAAAGGTTTAGATATTATTATAACAAAAATATGAGTATATCATTCCAAATGCAAATAATAAATTAATCGTGTCATCCAGAGAATTCTTCGATTTCAAAAAAACCAAAATCAAAATATTTATTAACATTTCAATAAATGTGAATTTTCATGGATAGGCTGCTTTCTCTCAGTATAACTGATTCCAGAAGCAGTATTATTTAATTTTCATGGTATACTACCGCAAAGAATAATTCTGAAATTACACAGCTTCTTGCATATTTTGCTAAGAGAAAGGAGTGCTGCTTTCCTTCATACAGAAACCTCATTAACTTATGAATTTCTAAATTGGTTAATATATAGATTTGAAATAAATAATTACAGCAATGTCACGTGACTTATATCAAATCACTAATGGGAACAAATAAACTTTGCATTTCTGTCATCAAATACGAAATAAGACGAAAAATCTATATATTTTTTTATCTTCATTCGTCTTTTTATATTCATTTCTTCTAGCATTCCTGCTTTTATTTTTTATTCATCATTGTGACTTATTTTCTGTTTAGTCAAATATTTTCCTAATCATTGCTTAATGTTAATAGACATATTTAAAATTGTAACAATGAATGATATTATATATATATATATATATATATTTGGGCAGCAAAGATTCCTTCAATAAATATGACCAACATGGAAGATTTAATTTTTGGAGTTAAATAGTGAAGGAATATAGAAATTGTCCATAATTTTCATTATCCTGAGCACGTTTGGCTACTTTTATCACTATTTTCAATAAACACTACTCTTCAAAACCATACAGAGATGTACTACTATGTAATGGACAACACATGGGGGGGGAAAAATTTGACCAAAGACAAAAATCTCTTTAAAGTAGGTAAAAGCACTCGGAACCAAAACATTTATGTGTACATGTGTATAGATTTCCTCTAAACATGAATATATATAAATTTACTCGAGCCACAAGATTAGCAACTAGATCCCACCCTTATACTGTGAAACCAATGAATTGTAAACACAAATTCTACTCCAGCAGCTTTTCTCACACTCCCCGCCTGTGGAATCCACTTTCATTTACTTGCTTTCTTGATAGCTATAATCTCCAAGAATTTAAATGTAAAGTCAAGAGTCATCTCATATCTCACTAACCTGCATCTTCTCACTCATGATCTTTTCTCCATCCACTCCTCTCTCATTAGTATTCTCATCCTTCTCTTACCCACTTCCTGACACCCCTTATAACCTGTCAATTGTTCTCATAACTTCCTTCCTATGTAACCCCCTGTAAAACAGTAGCAATGAAATACCTCGCTTGGGGCAATATGATTATAAAAGTAAATGTTTAAGACTCAAAATAAGTATGATTATAATTCACAACTTACAAATCATCATTTAAGACATTTCAGTTTGAGATGATCTACCGACAAAAACTTGTTTTCTTTAAAATAGCATTCACATACAAGAAATAATTCCAGTTCACTGTTGAAAACATTAGGCAACAGTCAGCATGGGGGTTTAAAAAAAGATTAAACACAAAGTAAAAATATGTTCTATATAAAAGCACGAATTGCAAGAAAAAATATTTTAAACCCATGTTTTAAAACAAAAAACAGAGAAATGAAGAGAAAACAGAGAAATGAAGAGAAAACAGAGAAATGAAGAGAAAACAGAGAAATGAAGAGAAAACAGAGAAATGAAGAGAAAACAGAGAAATGAAGAGAAAACAGAGAAATGAAGAGAAAACAGAGAAATGAAGAGAAAACAGAGAAATGAAGAGAAAAACAGATAGAAATGGGAAACCAGAAAAGGTGGAAAAATGGAAATGGTTGTGGGGGACAGAAAACAGTAAATAGAAAGACAGAAAAACAGAAAAGGATAAACAGAAAAGAGGGGGAAACAGAAAAGGTTTTCCCTTTTCTGTTTTTCCCTTTTCTGGAAAAAGGAGAAAACAGGAAAAACAAAAAGGAAAAAAGAAAAAGAGAAAAATGGGGAAAAAACAAAAAATCAAAGACAAAAAAGAAAACAGCAAAACATGGAAAAAAGAAGAAAAAACAAAAAATGACAAACAAAAAGAAAAACAAAAGCAGGGAAAAAGAAATAACAGAAAACAAGAACAGAAGAAAGAGAAAACAAGAAAAAGCGAAAACAGAAAAAACTAGTGAAGTAAACAGAACAAGAAAAACAGAAAAATGATAACACAAGAGAAACAAAAGAAAACAGGTAAAATGACAGAAAGCAGAAAAAACAGAAAATAAAAACAGGAACAAAAAAGTAAATGAAAAGAAATACCAGAAAAAACGAAAAAACAGAGAACTAAAAAAACAGAACTGAAAAAAAAAAAAAAAAAAAAAAAAAAAACAGAACTGAAAAAAAAAAAAAAAAAAAAAAAAAAAAACAGAACTGAAAAAAAAAAGAAAAAAAAAAAAACAGAACTGAAAAAAAAAAAAAAACAGAACTGAAAAAAAAAAAAAAAAAAAAAAAAAAAAAAAAAAAAAAAACAGAACTGAAAAAAAAAAAAAAAAAAAAAAAAAAAAAAACAGAACTGAAAAAAAAAAAAAAAACAGAACTGAAAAAAAAAAAAAAAAAAAAAAAAAAAAAAAACAGAACTGAAAAAAAAAAAAAAAAAAAAAAAAAAAAAAAAAAACAGAACTGAAAAAAAAAAAAAAAAAAAAAAAAAAAAACAGAACTGAAAAAAAAAAAAAAAAAAAAAAAAAAAACAGAACTGAAAAAAAA
>JBBBDQ010000624.1:1800000-1977500 GCA_037127315.1 Ascarosepion bandense | reverse complement strand
GTAAACAGGAAAAAAGAAAAACTGAAAAAGGAAAAAGAAAAAGAGAAAAAGGAAAGGAAACAAAGAAAAAAGAAAAAAAAATAATGAAGAAACTCTTTCCCTTTTCATGTATAGAGTTACAGCCACGAACTGGACGCAATTCTCTTCAGTTAGTCTGTAAGTTGTACTTTGTTTTGCTCACAATTTTAGGCCATTTAAACTTGTATTCTGTTGTTGTTTCCACTGTCTGATATGTTTATAGAATTTATTTGTTTTGAAATTTCAACACAGTATGGATTTTTTGTGTTTTGTTATGCAAAAACATTTTGAGTGACATAGATACATCCTCAACAGATATGCATAAAACTTGAAATTTATTTAGACTGAATATTTTTTAGCTTGTGTTTTGACTTCAAAATAATTTCGTCAAAGAAGTCTTTGATGAAAAGATTACATGTTCAGATACTGAAATAAAATATCCTTCTTTATTAGGCTTAGATCGAAATAAACAACCATTGTGCACTGTATCAGAGCAATTTTTTTATCTACACATAATTCCCTTCTATTTACATTTTCATCTATTCATACATATTTTAAGGATCAGTGACTGGCAGTCACAATCTGAACAACCTAAGATGATACAATGCTGAAAGCTGACATAAAAAGAAACCTACAAGACTTAAAAAGTATCTGAGCTGCCAAGCCAGGATCTATCACATTACAGATTCTCCATTGGATTTTGTCAAGGAACCCTATAGAAAACTGAATCCCCTGTAGTTAACTTTACCACCCCGGTTTTTTGCTTTTCAATAAAATCAAGGGGGAAGATAAAATTATTGGAGTTTAGAATGATTTTGCAGGAGACGGTCACTCCGAAATTGACATAAGTCACACTCTCGAGAAAATTAGTAAAGTAATAGTATGATACTAAAATACCAGCCAGCTAATTTGTGTGTCACTTAGATTTTAACCGGTTTATAAACATGTATATATTTGTGTACATAAACTGGATATAAATATATATAAATTTACATCGGTGTTGGAATTAGGAATTGTGTTTTAACTATTTATGGTTTTCTTGCAAGCCTGGACTGACCCAGCCAGTTAATAATGGGCAATCTTACTTCAATCAAATATTTGGGGGGATTGGTTGAGGTTCAAAAAGGGTTGGCTTGGGTGTGCCCAGGAACATTGTTATAAATTTCCAATGATTATTTTTTTTTAACTCCAGGTAATTTTGATCATTTTTTTTTTTTTAGAAGAGTGGTTTCATCTATTGCCATGTTGAGAGATGGGTTTTTGTTTATAATTATGCATAAATCAGATGGTATAGCATGTCTTTGTAAAATTGAAGAAGATTGTTTTGTTTTGATGATTTCCTTGACTAAATCAAATCTTCTGCCATCTCTCCCCCAAAACACCTGCATGCCATAATAGAGCCTTAACTCTTGGAACCATACATTTCTCAGTCTTTCTTCAAATATACACTATCCTCATACTATCCAAAAGTTCAAATCTGGATGTATCTGTCCACAATATATTTTGCCACTTTTTCAATGTCTAGTTTTTATACAAACTACCAAATATTAATTGAATCTTTTCTTAAAAAAGTTATGAAGTTCCAAGGTTCTGGCAAATCTTGCTTTTCAGAAATCATCAAAAATAGATACCAAAATTAAAAATGCAATAATTCCTGAACCAAATGTCTAAGAAAGCTAAAATTTTAAGGGTTTTAGTTTCTCAAAGGTAAAATTTTAAATATATACATATATATATTATATATACATACAAGCATAAAATTTGAAAAGTATTGAAAATAAATAAGTGCTTGATGCTAGAAAAATATCATGAAACATAAAATTTCAAGGTTGATTCTTACTTGTACGTATGTTGCCATATAATTTCTTGTTACATTGTTTGGAATTTTGTCCTAATCTTTATTGCCATATTCATGATATTTTTGCTGTTGTATGCTCTGGCCTTCTTTAGGTCATTGAAATTTCAAACAACCGTTTATTTCAATCACTGGGGTATATCATTCTCATTCCATGTGCCATGCCACTTCTGGATGTCATGTAGTTATCTCTCTTTAACTGATGTAGAGAGGTATTGAACTAACAACTCTTTGGGTCAAGTCACTGGATAGAACCAATGCTTTTATCCACATGGCCCAGTGGACAACATTTTGGGAACCTAATATCCAAATAACTATTTTTTACCAGACCTCATATTGCAATCTTTGAAGCTAATGATTTTCTTTAGCACTCTGTATTACCGGTTTCCATGTGTTCATTTCTGTGCTTGGCCAGCTTAGATTGTTGTGGCCTAACATATGTGCTGATTTCTTGAGTTTACATACTTTTCAATGGTGTTCTATAATAGAGGATGATGATCTTTCTCCCTCCATATGTAGTCAGCTATGCCTAATTTTTCTATTTCCCTTCGTGCTATGGCCTTGCAGCCTTAGTTTCAGGGAGCAGGTGTCTTTTATATTTCTTTCCGCAGCTGCAGGGAATGGCATACACACAGTCCTTAGTGATGTTCTCCTCTATTAGAGATCTAACCCAGGAGAAGTATCTGCAAAGCATAAAACCACTTTTAAAGGTTTTCTTGATGTTATATGGACTACAGATCTTTTGTATTTTCTCCGATAATCCTTTCCTATAAGGTCGGCTTAACCGAAGCTACTTTCTGAATGTTATCTTTATGTACCCTTCCTTCCACATTTGTTGGAGCTGTTGTCATGTACCCTGGGTAGTGCAGATTGTACAAGTAATAACATTCCCCAGGTCTGTCAAACACAATATTGCTCCCCACAAAAAAAAAAAATCAAAAGAGGTAATGCTGATAACTAAGAAAGAAAAACTATTTCCAATATGGATTGAAAACATCAGAAAACTATGATTGTTATGGGGAAACACAGGTATTCCTCAGATAATGGACTCTCCTTCCTATATTAATAAGAGTTAACAGGAAGTTAACGGGAGAAGTTCTTGAGAATTCTATTTGAGTTCAGTAGAACTACTAGGCAGTTGATATTAGTCGGCAATTAGCCGAATACTAAGGAGTCAGCTTTCAGTGGAAGATTACCAAGTTCCTAACATTTTGGGTGTGTTAAGTCAATTAGCAACTGATATAGCACGATTATAACCTTCAATGCCAAAACTACTCCACAACAATGATGAAAGCAGTAAACCTGCAATACACAAAAATATAAACGGACCACAAATATTAAAATCTTAAGTGAAATCAAACTGGACAAATTGAACAGAAACAAAGTAACAGAACCAGGCAAAATTGTAATATAGATACCATGTCCCTTTAGGACATGAGCGATCATGGCTCTCCATGACTTCCCATCCATCGTAGTTCTAAGCAATATTTTTCTCCTGATTTTCCATTCCAGTCCATACCATCATTTATTTGCACAACCTAATTAGGGAGAATACACAATGTTATTTTCTTGCCTTCAATGTTGTGTGTGCATTAAATTCTCCAAGCCCTCTTTTTATGTGTTCCAAAAATTTCAACTGTCTTTTCATCCTGATTTTTCTTAAAATTTTCTTGTTTCTCACCAGTTCAGTCAGCTCTTCTCTAGTTTTTATTCATACTTCATTCTTATAATTTGTGACTGCAGCATATACAACCAAGTCAAATATCTTTTCACAGCCAACAAAATTAGTTTGTTATAGTCTATTGTTTTTCAATCATCTGGATTGCATAAATATTCATATTAATAGAGTTAAATTTATTTCATGAGTTTCTATTTTAAATGGAGTTTATTTTTATTTTCAATATTTAGCTGATTTTTTGGTCAAGAAATATCTTAACATAAACTCATCCATTCAATCATCAGTATATTTTCTGATATCATTGCCATATTCTTTCCTGGTTAATGAAAGACTAGTTTTCTAGGTGCATTTTATCCAATTTTCCATTGTTTGCTTCAACACAGAAAATAAATGGTTAACATTTATGACCAACAGAATTAGCATCTGTAGCACCACCACAAAGCCATTAGGTACCTTTTACTGCTTTCCCAGTACAAATTACTGCCAATATAAATAATAATAATAATACATATTAATATTGAGATCAATTTATTGATGAGTGGAGTCTGGTAAAATAGATAATAAAAGCAGTGAAGCAACTTTCTTCGAATACATTCATGCACATTTTTTCGCATCAAAAAACTTATTTTAAGCTTGTTCTTCGAATGTAGTCTGGATGCAATCTTTTTTAAATCCCATTATTTTAAACTTGTAGAAATATTTTCTGCTTCACTTAACATTCATTTATAGAATAGTAATTTTTCCCCATTATTTGCTTGCGTTTTTTTTCTTGGTTTAGTTATTTGAGAATAAATTTATTATGTTTTCTATTTTCAAAATGCTTTTCTTCTAATTTCAACAACATCAATATTTGTAATGTGATTTCTAAGAATTTGGTAAAGAAAAAAATGTAGTTGAACATGTAAAAGTTTTCATATGTTTAAATATACTTTTAATTTTTATGATTTTGTTGGATCAAATTGCTTGATTAAGAATGTCATTGTGAAAATACTAACTAGGTGTCATTTTATGTATTTAGGGCAATAAAGGGAACAGACAAACACTTTTTTTTTTTATTTGCACTGTGATGTTGCAAAAAGACTTGTTTTCACTGGAGTAGATTTTTGTAACCAAATAGTTAATTTAAACAAACTATGTAGACATCGCATACACAAACTATGGTTAATAACATAAATGCTTTCTTTCTATTTTTTTTTCTAAACTGTTTTTACAAGTTATTTTCTTTCACTTCTTTGTGAGTTTTGATGTTTTTTATATAAATGTCTATGTAAACTTGTTCATATTTTGTTAAAATTTCTTTTTGGAAATGCTGAATTAATTTACTTTGAAAGTTTTCCAGCCAACAAATTGGTGACAAATAGTAACCTTGTCATTTAACATTCCTTCTTTGCTGCATTATTAAGCAAACTTATTACATGCTATTATTTCTAAACAAACGATTTTATATAAAAGTTAATACCTAATTAAAACAAAAAAACTTTAAATTCAATTTTTTTTTCAAAACTCTCAAATTTCAAGCTTATTTCATGTAAATATCATGACTGTAACTGTCTTATTTAATATTAGGTTATATTTTTCTTTCTTCCAGATCTTTACTCCAAAGATTATTTCCTGTGGTCATCTGAAGACTATGATGCCAGTAGATCACATATATATCGGCTTTTATTAATGGGCATGTGTGGTCAGAAGATTAGCATTCTATGTAATTCTGGTTGAAGTGATTCATCAACTGATAATACAAGTTTGTGCTCTCTCCACGAAGCTAACAGAGATCTGTTAAGCAGTTACACTAAAGACTACAGGCCAACTCTGAAAGTTTTGAAGATACACAATTTTACCTAAACAAGTTTCTGCAACAGGAATTAGCTAGCCATATTAGTTGACTCTCTGAAATTTAGAAAGTTGTAAGTCTGAGTGTAATTCAGGTATGTAACATATGATAAATAAAGAATTTGGGTTTCTACTTTTTTTTTTTTTTAATCATCTCACCCCAAGCAAGGCATTCCACTGCCACTATTGCGCATGAGGCTACATAGGGGAAGGTAAAGAGAAGGAGTGGATAGACATAGGGAATGTCAGGAGAAAGGTGACAGATGAGTAAGGATAGCGAGGATGAGGGTCGGGCAGATGGGAAGAGTGCTTGATAGAATGGGAGCAGGTTAGTGTGTTAGGAGGTGTCTATTGACCTTACATTTAAACTCCTGGAGATTGTAGCTGTTGGGGAAGTAATCGTGTGGAAGGGAATTCCACAGTCGGGAAGTGCGAGGAAAGAAACTGTTGGAGTAGAAGTTACGGCTGCATTTTATCGGTGACTGTTCATTCTTTTTTATCATGACTATAGTGAAACAAAGTTCATAATGTCTTTTTAGTATAGAAGTTAGGGTAAGTATAAGCTCCATATTAATGGTCGAGCTCAAGTCAGCCTTGTGTGGAGTTGAAACAACCAAAGAAAAGTTGGTACTTACTTTAGCATTGGAAGGTGAAAACAATTGTTATGGAATGTCTTTTCTTTTTCTTAGTCCAAGAGTTAGGGTAAGTAAATAAAAAGCATCGTATTAATGGTCGGGCTCAAGTCAACCTTGTACTGAGCTGAGCTGGAACAACAAAAGAAAAAAGCTTGAACTTACTTTACATGTAGAGCTTTTTGGAAAACTAGTGAGTGGGGTGAATAGAGTTCAATTGTCAGTGGATTGGGAAAAGCAACATTTTCTAGCAGAAACCTAATTACCACATGATGCTACATCTTAGGACAAGGAAAAAAAAAAAAAGACCAAGACATAAAAATGTTTATTTTCATTTTCTTTTTTTTTTCATTACTGTTACATTATTGCACTTTTGTTCATTTTCCATAGTCTCCCAAAAAGGATGGATCAATCCAATATTAATTGGGGGGGGGGGGTTAAATATATTCACCCCAAACAAGATAATGTGACTAAAAATGAAAATACTTCAGAAGGAACTAGAAACCCAATCCTAAATAGGAAACAAGGGATAAATCACTAATCCTGTCTAAAAGTTTAGGGAGGGATGTGAACTGGACAGTTTATTAAAATTACTTGTTTTTGGACAAACCTTTTTATGTCAACACTTATTTTATTTACACATATAAAAAACATGTATAATGACACTATATTATTATTTTTGTTATATATTTATAATATTCATAGATGAGACACTCATCCATTTTGGCCTGTAACTGATTTGTTTGAATGTTAGTATTTTGCTCATGAGATCCAGGTTCAAATCTTACTCATGGTTGACTGTCATGGTGACTTCTTTGATTAAATATGCAAGCAGCATTATTGGCAAGTGCCTGAAAATCATGCCTAAATCAAGTGAATAAAATGGGTAGACAAAACTATTTAGGCTTGCTTAGCACTATCTAGAGAAAGTATCATGATAAAACACCCATTCCCCACTCCTCCAGTAGACTGGCCACTCCTGGGGAAAGTATCTGGCTAAAGAAAGAAAAAATACACACACTGAAATTTTTTTACTTGACATTGTTCAAACTTTTGTCCTTATCTTTGTCGCATTATCCACAACTTTAATTTTAATTTCAAACTGAGCCCAGTATTTAACCCACTGGGGTAGATTGTTTTAGTTTCACATGTCATGCCTCTTCTAGATCTCAGTATCAATTATCTCCCTTTTAACTCAACTCTTATTCACCTCTGCTGTAGCAAGTTATCACAACTCCTTGGGTGAAGTCACCAATTTCGACCAACATTTTTATCCATTGAGTCAAGAACAATCTACCACTACTCCCACCACAATGAGAAAAAAAAAAAGGGTTTGCTTCAAAATTCCAAATACTTGAAGAAGGCTAAAGCATACAGTTAAAACAGTGAATAAAGCAAAAAAGGAGAACAGTCTGAACAACGTAAATAATGTGAATAATTACAATACCTTTATCTCAGAAAGAGATATTGAAATTCTTTTAAAGAAAAAAAATGCAGGATCAGTGCCATATCTATTATCATTTAATTTTTCACTGGTATTTACTTTCATCTTTACTGACTTGACACAGGCTGCCAATCTATGACCATGAACAGAAAGAGTTTGCAAACAAATAAGCTCTCAGTGAGATTTAAGTTCACATCCCTTTCATCTCCAGCAAACCTGGTTAAATACAATAGTTGTTCTTACCAACTAAGCTGTGAGAATTCTATTTAAAAAAAACAATGATTTTTAATTTTTGAGATACAAATTTATCATTACTTATATTTGGAATAATATCCTCATCATTGTAATTCTATTTAAAAAAGAATGTGATTTCCAGTCTCACGAAGGGACTATTATTAAATTGCATTGTCTATTCACTGATGTTGATTAATGAACAAAAAGCCATAATATAAAAAAGTTTAAAAATTTAAAATATAAATGAAAACTATTCAAAATGTTAATAACAATGGCTGACAATTTTTAAAAAATTTCTATTTGAATTTCTGATGCAAAGTTATTCATCATTTACATTTAGACTAATATCCTCATCTTTTTTTATTATCCCAATGATTTTGCCATTGTGTTCACCAAATGTCTTTAGGTGTCTGTACATTTGAGTAACTTTAAGGGAATTTTAACTTGAATCATTTATTTAATTAATCATAAAAATGATCAGATGAAATTCTTATTTAAAAGTAATTGTTACAAAGTAAAGAAAAAGAAATGTTTTCAATAAGTTCAAATGAAGATACCATAGCTTTTTCTATTAAGTAAAGTCATGTACAGATTTTGATAGAATGAGTCAGAGATAATTTTGTATTTTGTTCTCAGCTAGTACTTATGTAGTTTTATATCCCCAATTCAAAATGATGTCATTTGTAGTAATTAACATCAATTATTAAAGAAAAAATTTATTACAAACAAAAAGTATTTTCCCCATTAGTCAAAAATTTTAAACTGACTGCTAATTCCATTTCTGGTAAGGGTTGACTTTTCCTCTTCACCCCTACCTATGCTTGGAGTAAGAAAAACTGCCAGCCCTATTCCTGCAAACCAAGACAGCAATGACTAAATATTTTTTTTTCTGTACCCTTTTAAAATTCAGTTATTAGATAACTAGGGTTCGGTTATCCCTACAGCATTAACTTCATTCCTTCTACACAACTAAAAACTACTTTATGTGCTGTGACCCCTCAAGACATAAGCAATCATGTCTCTCCTTAACTTCCTGTGCTATACCTTAATAAATTTTGTCTTTTCATGATTTCTAATAAATTGTTCTGCCATCCATTTACTCATGCTTGTCAAGTATGTTATGCATTGTTTTCTTGTCATTCAAGCTGTCCTGTGAGTATCAGATTTTCCAATCCCTTCTTTCTCATTCAAGACAAAATGTTTTTTAAACTTTATTTCTTAAATTTTTTTACTGTTATGAGGATGCATTTATATATAAAAATAATATCAATAATGAATAAAAAGTTGTAGTCCAACTTATTACAAAAAGTTTTAATTCATGAAGTAGTTGTAAAAATAGAGAAATGAAGAATAGAACATTTTGGAAGATGCCAGAATGTTCCAGTAGCTTTGAGAGAATTTGAAAGGTTCTAGAAATATGCAAATTATGTTAGCCCCTATAAAAATAGGTTTTGGGAAGAGTATTCAGTTGTTAACAGGATGTGCTGACCTTATCAGCTCCGGCTTTGATTTAAGGATTCATATCCAGCTGAAAGAATCTCTTAGAAAAGTCCGACCAACTAAAACCTGAACGAGAACCTCACGGAACTATATGGGTAAATACATATTTTTGACTCTTTCATTGACCAAACAAATAATTAGTCTTTATATACACATTTAAAGATTTCCAAAAAAAATATTTGGCACCTTACCTTCCCCTTTTCTCCTCGTAACACTTGCCAGTAGTAAACTATGTTTTTTTGTTTTGAATGCAACAGAAATTGTATATTTGTAAATATTTTATTTGGTGTATTTTGTAAATTAAATATTTGTCTGTGATTTAGTTTTGGTCAATCATTTTTTTTTTTTTTGGTTGTTACATTTAACCCATAACATTACATAAAAAAACTAGTATAGAGTTGAAAATGGTTTTTTTGCTTTATGATTTTTGTACAATAAACACACACATATACCCATTTTAGGGACTTCAATGATTGTATCATAATTGTGACATACTATACATTAATAATGAAATGTTGGTAAAATTTCAGAATTCTTATATATGGGCAACATATCAAGTGAATTTCACTCCTTAAAAAAAAGTTATTCACAATTTGTTTTTTTATGCTCCAGGTTTTATTATACAAACTGAAATCAACATAGATTTTTATTCATAAATAAATCCAATAGATATAGTTCACAAAAACCTTCTTGATCACACAATATCCCAGATACACAAAAAATAAATTTTTATTAATTTACAGGTTAATATGATCATCTTGACATTCTTAAATCCTCATCAATCTTTCAACCATTGATTTTGTGAACTTTTCTCCTGTGCATCTCATTTTGTAATAAATCATGTTTTCTTTTGGACTGATATCTGGGTGCCATTGTTATAATTTAATATATCTGAAATCATTTTTTGGACAGCGGACTTCACTCAGTTTTGCTGAATGTAAAGAAGCATTGTCAGACATGAATAAACTTTTTCACTTCAAATTTTATTGCAACCTGTAACACTCAAAAATGTCTTATCCAAGAATTTACGATAATTATTTGCATTTATCTTTAACCATTATCGACTTTGAAAGGACAAAAAAATTTTACTTCATACAATACTTGACCAAAATATTATGCCACCTCTCTTATGTTGTCTTCTAAATTGTGTTGAGACTATTTTCATCAAGGATCCAAACTCTAGCTTAGCTGTCAGATCTGTATTTATTAATAAGAGTTACTATTAAAAATATCAACAATCAGATTTCATAGTATTTACATGATTTGGACTATTGTCATCATCTTTGTTGTTATTTGTACGACATTTTGGCCGCTGTATGCTCCGGCTTTTTTCAGGTGCTAGGAATTTCCAACTGAACTCTATATTACAACCACAGGGATATATCATTCTAATTCCTTATGTAGTAGTAATGCCATGATTGGAAGTCATGAGTTATCTCACTAACCCTGCAAGTTACTTGTTCACCACTGCAATCAGTTTTCATATACATCTTTGTCCAACTTGCATATTTCTTTTTGTGATATTTACTTAAGAGTAGTTGTTTTGTTTTAAGCAATGTCATAAATCTTAATATTCTATATCTTTGTATCTTTTTTTTACATTTGCAACATCAGCTTCTTCAAATATTTTCTTCATTACTTTTCTAGTCTTTTATTTTTATTTTCTCAAATTCATTTGTGAAATTATTTGTATAACTTATTAATTTTCTTTTTTTTAACAATTTCATCCTAAGTAAGGCAATAAACTCATTAAGACAGAAAGGGCTTAATGAGCATGAATGAATATGGGGAAAAGAAAACATTAAGGGATATCAATAAATGAACAGGAATTAAGACAGTATAATGACTGACACTGCATTTAAATTTTTGAAAATCAAAATTGAATTGAAAACAAAAAGCTGGAAGAGTTCCAAATGAGAAGTATGAGATGGGAAACTTAGCAGAGAAGTTAGTTACATTTAGCAATTTCAATTGTGAAATAACGAGACCAAGCTACCAATCTAATACTACACTTGTATTTCTAACATCAAGCTACCAAAAAAAAAAAATCAACAGAACAATTCTTCTATGTGCCATGTCCCTTCAAGACATAGGCAATCATAGCCTTCCACATCTTCCTATCCGTGGTGGCTCTTAGCACGCTTTCTCCTGTTACCCCACCCAAACCCCGATCTGCCATCTACCTGCTCAAGCCCTTCAAATATGTTATCCTCTGCTTTCCCATCTCCCTTTCCCTCTAACCAGTGAGCACCAGATTCTCCAAGCCTTCCTTCCTCATGTCCCAAGGACTTCAGCTGATGCTCAGTAGTAATTTCCTTTTCATTTCCATCCTTTCCAAAACCTCATCATTGCTCACATGCTCAATGCATGATATCCATAGCATCCTTCTGCAGAACCACATTTCAGTTGCGTCAAGTTATTCCTTCATCTTTGATGATATTGTTGAGCATTCGCTGCCATATTAAAGAACAGACATAGCAATCCAACATTCTCTTTGTTTCTAGCAAAATTTTCCTGTCTTTAAATACTCTGCTTATCTTCTGGAATGTGTCCTTTGCTATGCCAATTTGCCTTTGAATCTCAGTTTTGCACTTTACATCTTCCGTTAGAACACTTCCCAAGTACTTAAATTTTCATACCTGCTTGATTTTAGTATATCCAACCTGTAATTGGCATTTTGAGTTCCTCTGTTTAATGACTATACTTTCGGTTTTCTTGTTTATTTGTAATCCTTTCTTCCGACTTTCTTCATCTACCTTTTTTAGGAAGTCTTGTAGCACTGTATCATATGTTGTTCAGATTGTGACTACCGATGACAAATCCTGGCATAACTTCTAGGGTCCTCAGAATAGTCTCCTGTACAAGTTGAATAGATTCAGTGAAATGACATCCTTGTCTCACACCCCTTTCTATCGCTACTGAATTAATTTCCTGTTCTTATGCAGGCAGTTTGCTGCCAGTAGAGGTTCTTGATTGTCTTTCCCAAATATGTTGAGGTTGCTGAGCATTTCTATCAATTCTTTGCGGCATACTTTGTTGAATGCCTTGGCATAGTCTATAAAACATAGGTAGACACTTTTTTTATTGGTATCACCCTTTCTGATAGCATCCTAAGCATAAATTTTGCATTCTTTGTTCTAGTGTCCTTGACGAAACTACACTGTTCTTGTCCTATTTCAACCTGATTCTACTTTGCACTCTGAGTTTCATTATGTGGTTCATCAAATTGATTGCTTAGTAGAGTTTGCATTCATTTGCACCTGGCTTCTTAGGCAGAGCTATGAAAATTGATCTGCTTAGGTCATCTTGTATTACATCACTGTTGTAGATTTTAATTATTATATCCGTAATTTTCTTTAAGCCGAAATCTTCTAAGGTATCAAATTATCAGAATTATATATGTTTAAAAAATTTAGTTTTAATCCAAGAAAAGTGATGTATACATTAAAATAACTCATAAAAAGTCATTAACATTTACAAAGCAATTAACAAGTAAACCTGTTTGTTATAGATTAAAAGATGACTTCAGAATTTCTTGCATCTCTTCTGGACAGTCTCCTGGTCTAAGTTAGTGAATGCTGCCATAATCCTTGCCTTCAGTTCATATCTGGTATTACAAAAAGTTTTGTTAGTCTCCTGCTCAAGTGCAACCAACAAAATAATTAAGGGGGATTGCAGTCTTGGGAGTCAGGTGGCCAGATGTAAGGGGTAATGTGGTCACAGAAATTGTCTGACAGCCATGGTTGCATTGTCCAGCTTGTGTGACAGTGCAGATTCCTGTTGCCAGATCGAGGATTTTCCAGCAGCTACCCTCTTGACCTAGGGTAGCACTACCTCCTCAAGGCACTTGATATATGCCTCAGTGTTGAGCCTGAAGACCTCACTAACAAATTTGTTTTTTTTTCTGATCAGAACAATCAGAGTGAGTTTTCTGAGCTGACATACCATGGTAATCACCATTAGACTCAACCAACTTTCTGAATCCTCTGCATTCTCTTCAAATAGACATCCAATCACTTGAAAATGTTCATATTGGAGCTTGCGGTATGGACGTCAAGCAGTACAGCATGCTGTTTCCAAATTTCTGGCAGAGTGAATTGCATCATGTTGCTCTTTTTCTCTCAGATGATGCTGAATTGACTACTGTGCAGTTGACTAAAATAAAAGACAGTGCACATACGAAAAATAAAAAAATAGAAAATTTAAACTATTTATACATCATACCCAATTTTAGTGTACCAAATCAGAAATAAATCTGTTGATGATGGTCAGACTTGTTGATTTGACAAACACTCAGAAGCAGGTTCAGTATAATTTTTCCACTTTATATCTGCAGAAAACATAAGTAGCAAGGAGTCACTCTCAAAGAAAGATTAGTAGGTGAGTTTCAGCCATGCTGATGGAAGGAAAAAAAACAAAAAAACAAACAAATTTAAAAGGGAGCAGTTGTATTTTTGAAGCATTAAAATGAACAAGACATTTCTTGCTTTAACAGATTGTAGATCATTTTTTTTAAATCAACTCTGAATTTGACATTATTTCCAAGTGTGTTCAATCAATCAATAACTTCACAATATTTTTTCTTTTGAGCATAAATCTTTCTTACAATCTACTGCAAAGTTAAAAATGTGAAAGTGAAAATATAACTACCAGCAACTATGCTGAGTTTATGCAACATGAAAATTGCATAAAATTTCATACCACTAAATAAGATATTGTAAATTTTTCTAAAAACAGTTGAAATCACTTTTTATAAATATAAGTATATTCTGAAAGTTTTACCATCAGTTTGTTTATATCAATTTTAATGTGAACTCTTGTGTAATAAAATCTGATCTAATTCATTTGTTTTTCAAGAAAGTTCTTTTTAATGCACAAGGGCTTTTGGCATACCATGTACTGCAGCTGTAGCAGCAGTGAGTGTGTCTAGGTAAGAAAACTTGATGGGACCCACCATTCTTGATGGGACCCACCATTCTTCAGATTTATTTTTGAATTTAGAGATGTTGTTCTCCTAGACTGGTTGCCAACCAAGGTTATAGAAATCAGTCTACTTGGTTATTTAAGAGATAACTAAAGGGAGATTGATGGAGATGTACTTATTCCAAGAGTATTTGCACACAAATGGACATATTAAACTCACCCTGAATTTAAGCCCAGCTTACAGTCCACTATTACACTACCTGCATACCCAAATAGCATAATGGTTTCAATTTGAATATCCAAATATGTGGTTCAGGTTCATTAAACTTTCACTTTTTCTAATTTCTTTGTTTTACTTCTGTTACATTTTTTCAAAAATGTTGATCACTGAACTTAGGAGTTCTTTTTCATTTCAACAAGCATTATCACAACTTGTAATTATCTTTCATAAGAAAATGTAAAACCTAAAATAAAACTGCCAAACTCTTGATTCAAATTCGCCAATAAAGGACTTGCTTATATTTATCAGATGAAGTGATGCAGCCACAAGTAAAATTGTTACTTTACATTAAGGCTTTGGTGTTATGAAAAATTTATTCAAGTGATCTAATCACAAACTCAAAATTCTTCACAATTGTTTGACAAGCAGAACCACATTCTTCAACTTGGCTGGAACTTGATTCACTAAGTTTAAATATAATCAGATTTTATTCACATTGGCAGATAAATTCATGTGAAAAGTCAAAATGATTTAATAAACTGATGCAATCATATATTTGATTAAATGGTGGCTAATCAATGTCTGATCAGTAGTGTAAAAAATGTTTAAGATTAATTAAATCAAGTGATGTTCCAAGTGTTGTTTAACTGAAGAGTGGTAGTGAAGAAATGTTCCACACAGCACATGCCTGAGATAACTTCTGACAATCAAATTCCACACTTTCCTCTATCATTTCTTTGTCGTTGATGAGGTGAAGGTGGGTGCTGGCACTTTAAAACCAGTGCCTCAGGTAGACATAATTAATCAGCCTGAGAAAGAAGTCCACATGAAAAGAGAAAACAAAAACTGATTTCAAACCCATGTTGCCATTTTTTTTTTTTTAATTATTTTGCTCTAATCAAGGTGATAATGTCACTAGAGCATAAGGGGTTACAGGGAATGGAAAAAAAAAAAAGAAAACTATAGTCAGAAATGAGAAAAAGGACAATAAAGCAACAAGCTTCAGGAAGATGGAACATGGTGATTGACATTGCATTTAATAATTGAAAATTTGTAAATGGCAGAGAAGAAAAAAATTGGAAAGGAGTACCACAGCCAAGAAATGCAAGAAAAAAAAAACTAACAGTTGCTTCTAACTTGTGTAACAGTGAGACCTAATTGCCAATCTAGTAGCATGCTTAAATTCATACATATGAGGCACTAAAGAGTAAAGCTTATCAGAACAATTGCCAGGAAAATATGTGGAAAGAGAGGGAGAGAGAAACTACATCAGTGAGAGCGTGACTGAAATCGAGATATTAGTTAGATTACAGACTCTTCTTTGAATTTTATCAAGAATCTTGAAATATATAAGAGCCTCATATTAGATATGGGAGCAGTATTCAATGCATGGACAAATGGTAGATTTATAAATGTGCAAGACAGATTCTAATGAGAAAAACTGTAACTTTCCTAGCAGCAGACCTGCAACTGATTCAATATAATCAGTTCACTTCATGTCAGTGGAAAATATGAGTTCAAAAAGGTGCAAAGTGTTGCTCTCCTGGAGTTTAGCATCAGCCATGCAGGCAGAAAATTTTCTTTCTGATGATTAAATGAAAGCAGCTTTGTTTTGGAATCCATTCCTTGCCCCAGTTAACAACTGATTAGTGACCATTTTTGAGAGTAGTTGCTAGTTTGACTTTTTGAATCTGTTGGGTTGGAGTTTTGTTTAACAGCATATCAACACCTCTGTGGGTTATTCAATGCCAAAAATGTGGGGTTTTAAAATATTTTTTTTAATGTTTGGTTATAGTGAGAAGGTTGATTTAGTTAGATTTTAATTAAGATTTTTTTTTTTTAAGAAAACTGAAGATGTCTTCTAGTTTTGTATTCAAAAATGTATTACTGGTAATTATATATTATGGCAATTGTTTTTTCAAAAATAGTTAAACACACACCAAACTGGGGTCAACACACTATGAAAGTATAGAAATATGTACATAAAAATAGACTTTCATAGAAAAATATACATTTTTGAAAAAAAACTATGACTTGTTGGTCATAGTTTTTTTTCAAAAATGTATATTTTTCTATGAAAGTCTATTTTTATGTACATATTTTTCTATGAAAGTCTATTTTTATGTACATATTTCTATACTTTCATAGTGTGTTGACCCCAGTTTGGTGTGTGTTTAACTATTTGCCCATAGCTGGGACCCTAACAGGTGCTACCACTCCAGGTCAGGATGGACCTGGAAAGAACAGCAATTAAGAGGTGGTTCCATGCTTCTCACAACCTCCCAATCAGAGGCTTTGCTGGTGGATGCAGTTTACTGTCATACCCAGGACCAGGATCTGTTGGACTTGCTTCAAATTCAAAGACAATTGTAAATAGTTGTCATCAGCATAAATAACTATTGGAAATGGATAACACTGAAAATCATAAAGGAAAATAAGGAACAGTTAAGTCCAATTATGGAACCCTTCATTAATTTGAAATTAACTGGAAGTATGTGGGTTCAACACTAACTCCATTAAATGAATTGTTAGGAATAATTGAATTGAACCAAATATTTATGCAGAGACACTAGCCCTTGATTTTGTGCACAAAGCCAGCCAGCTTGTAGAGAAAGCTAAACCCTGTCAAATGTCTTTGAGATATCTAGTGCCACAACCAAGCTTCCCATTTCTTGCTGTAAGAAATGGGCTTTGGAGTAAACCCTGAATATAATTCTGCAGTTAAGGTATTGTTGTCTTTACCATCAGCCCAGTGACTACTACAAAAGCAGAGGTGCTAAACTGCCTTGGCAGTGAACAAAGTTGGTTTTGTACAGAGAGGGGTACTACCTGTCTTCAACAAGACCTTATCCAGTCCTACACTCTGGAGTCTTTGAGTGAGTTTTGTTTAACAGCATATCAACCTCTGTGGGTTATTTAATGCCAAAAAGGTAGGGTTTTAAGTTTTTTTGTTTTTTTTTAGTGTTTGGTTATAGTGGGAGGGTTGATTTAATCAGGTTTTAATGTAATTTTTTGTTTTTATTCTTTTTTATTTTAGAAAACTGAAAATGTCTTCTAGTTTTGTATTCAAAAATGTTTTACTGAGAATGTTTTATTTATTTTTTTTCTTCAAAAATTTATGGTCATAATTTTTCCTTCCAAAATATATATTTTTCTCCAAAAGTCTATTTTTATGTATATATTTCTATAGAAGTGTATTTTTATACTTTCATAGTGTTTTGAGCCCAGTTTTTTTTTTTTTTGGGGGGGGGGGGGGTTAACTATTTGCCCATAGCTGGGACCCTAACAGGTGCTACCACTCCAGTTCAGGGTGGACCTGGGAACAACAGCAATTAAGAGGTGGTTCCATGATCCTCACAACCTCCTAACCAGAAGCCTTGTTACCAGATGCAGTTTACCGTCATGCCCAGGACCTACATGCTGGAATGGAAACTGGTTTAAGCAAAACTTATTAAATAGAATCCACTAATTAAATTAGAACAACAATATTGATTTAGATGAAGCAATAAAAAGAGTACAGTTAAAGGATCAATACTTTAAAATCTATAATCAATCAGTGTATGGTGATGTTTCAAGTTTATTCTAGTCAAACACATCTGACTAGATATGTTAAGATCAATACATGTGTGTGTGTATATATATTTCAAAAACTCATATTTTCACTGATCCAAAATAATTCAGTTGATGCACATAATTAAATATTTGGGTTAAAGTCAAAATCATGCAGAGAAGATTCTGAGAATTCCCCCCACTCGACAGCATTCTATTTTACAACTTAGCAATAAAAAAACCTCAATGTAGACAAGGTTTACAATTGGTATATTTACAATAAATTAGAATTTGGTTAAGAAAGGGAGACAACTTGACAAGATAACCATAATAATGACGAAAAATCAAATAAAAGCAATTATTGAATGAAAAAACAAAGATAATCGTTTTGATTAAAAAATTACAACAGCTCTAAGTGGATTATTTTGATGAATTTGGACTCTTAAAGTTCTGTATGATGGTCTAATCAATGTTAATTGTTCAATAAGTTCACTATGACATATAGCCTTTACATCAGATGTAAAATTGTAAAACAGAACCATTATATATCAATCCTTACAGCCCACATTCTGTAAACAGTGGCTTTTGGGCCTAAATACCATTTGCATGTGCTGTGTGTGAGAGAGAGAGAGAGAGCATGTGGTAGATTAAATAAACTGCAAATATTATGTCTGCTTATTTTTAATAAAATCTGTTCATACTCACAGATAATCTTTCATGTATTAAAACTGAAAAATATAAGAAATGTGCCGTAACTTTTACAGTTGATTTTATTTTCCATTTCTTAATGTTTCCTAGTACTTTCAATCTCCTCCAGAGATCATCTTCAGGAGTCTAAGTTGTGGTCACAAAAAATAACTGCAAAACTGTATTGTTACAAATTAATGTAAATATTTTTTTTTTGCTTCAAATGTAACAGCTGAGTTATGCTTAGCACTTATTGGAACGTGAAAATTATCCATTATGGAATTATTTTTTCTTTGTTGTAATGTCATGGTCATGCCCATATTAAAGCATCAAAAACTCTTCTTTTTATAAACATTTAAGAACATTACTACAGCATTCGTAATTGATTCTATTAAGTGACAGCTTCAGTTTTTAACGAATATTGCTTCAAGGATCAGTAGTTTGAATTTGTTGTTTTCTTGGTGTAGGATAGTTGTGGTGTAAATCATTTTTTTAATATTATGAATGTAGACAGGAATGTAGATATCTGAAAATAGATGAATGATCAGACATGTGTAATGTAAGACGTCTTCTTGTTTAGTTGTCAATCCAACACGCACCTTTGTCTTTTGTCAGAGATACATTCTCCCAAGGGACATTTGAATTGATATCTAATGTTGGTTTTACATAATACATCAGTTAGTCAGGGAGGAATTATTACAGATAATTAAATTAGTAGTATTGTATTTTTTTTTTTATTAAGTTTAATTTTTTTATTAGGATCCACAGGAGATATATTAGTGCAAATGAGATTTTTTATAATTTTTTTTTTATCCTGTTTATACTTATCATGCATCTGGTTACAATATAAGAGTTTGACATATTTAAGGTCTTTTGTGGAAAGGACCATATTCTGTTTGATGTGTGTTGAGGTTTTTGATATATCATTTTATTTGTTCATCTACAATGTGATTTGGGAAGTCGTTATTAATGAGAGTCTGCTTGATAGTTCTTTAATTCAGAGTAAAAAAATGTTGTCTAAGAGTTTGTATATATGTACATATGAGCACATATTTGTTAATTTATTAATCATTAATTATGTTTCAAGTTTATATATATATTTCATTTATTTTTAATTTGTGCTTTGATAGCAAAATAAGTATTTTTATTTTACACAATATTTCAGTTTTCTTATTCAAGTGTTTATTTGGGCAGCAACCTTTGTTAGACATCTTTTCTTATATATGATGAACAAGAAAAATTTGATTAATCTTTTTTACAGTCTTCTTACTGAATGGTAGAGTAAGAACAAAAACTGTCCAGACTCTCCATTGTCCCTGATCAAAACAACACCATCAAATCTAAACGAGTGATGTCAGTCAGTTAAGTGCTATACGTGAAACACGCTTGGGCGATCATGTCTTTTTCGAGACATGACTGACTGGGCAGAAGATTATCCCACAGTAGGTTGCCATTGCTTTCTGCAGTAGACCGGTTACCGACCAAGGCTATAGAACCCAATCTGTCCTGCTATTTAACCCATAACTGGAGGGAAGAGACGGATTAATACCTTTCCCAAGGGTATTTGTGCGTAAGTGAATGCAATGGATTCAACTGGAATTCAAACTCGGCTCCCCGGTTTCTCATTCCGAGACGATATCCACTGTACCACAACGCACATCAAACTAGTGATGACCAATATAATTTATCAGTTTCACTGCCTAGTACAAGATTGTTTCTTCTTAAAAAAACAATTACTTATACTGGACATATTACCTCCTTGAGTAGAAGCCTCAATTGTCAGAGCAAAGTGCAATAAAAAAAACATTTATCTATCCACAATCTACAAAGAGAAATTCTGGTCAAAAAACATTAAATTCTATGTAATCTAGCTACCAAAAAAACATCTCACAATAATAAGCCCTGTATACTAAACAGCTCCCTCCTACTATTAATCTTACCTTGTTTAACAATGGGAATGGTGTGCTGAAATGTTTTAAAAATTGAAAAGAGACTCACTCAGATTCCAGCTGCACTTAACATGTCAAGACTGAATAAACACTCCTACTAGCATTCAAAAACCACACAAAAATACATCTCAAACAGTCAAAACATGAAAAACAAACTGACAGCAAGAAAACAAAACCCCCTTGAAAACAGCTAAGGAAGTGGCCAAGAGCACTTGGGACAATGGAGGGTAAGGACAGTTTTTATACGCCTGCCAGACAAAAAAAATGTAATAATTCTGGAAAAACTGAAAGAAAATTAATATTTGGAACAACAGGAAATGAAAAAAGCCTTGAGAAGTGAGGTCATCACAATGGTGCCTTCATTAAACTTTAAAGTCAGCATAACTATATGCTCAGTTAAGTGATAAACTTCTCTACATTCATCCTATTAAAGCTCTACCTCAATACTGAGCACTTTAGGACAAAAAACTGCTTGCCAAATTATCTTTTTATCAGAAGATCACTAAAAAAAAAAAAAAAAAAAAAAAAAAAAAAACGCAATCTTTGCACTAAGTATCATCATCTAAATCTAAACTTATTTATAAATGGAACTGTGTATGTGTCCGTTACCTATAGACTCTGAAATGGCTGAACGGATTTTCTTGAAAATTTACAGTTGTACCATAAGCATCTGCGAGTGTTCTTAGCTAGGTTTCGTGTTGAGGTATCCTTGATAAATATAAAAAATTGATAATCGAAAAGAATCAGGTTATAGAAGGAGTGGTCTGATTTTAATCAAATTTGATACACTCATAGACAAAGAGATAAGAAACGATATTCAGAAGTTTCAAGGTTGCAGTTCTTACAATAATGCAGAAAATTGATAATATATACCAGGTCTGATCAAAATCAGTTTTTCAGCCCTTTTATTTTAGTTTTTGCTTCAGGTTTGGCTCTAAGCATGTATAATTGTAGTTCTTAGTCTCAGCCATGATACCATTTACCAGGAAATCAAAATTTGACTTACATCCATTTATTTTTTTTTCAGTCTACAGTTTCGCTTTAACTGGAAACAGCTATTGCTTTTTAGTTTTTTGTGTCAACGTTCAAAGAGTCTGAGCTCCATGACCATGGATTAGTTTTAAAGCTTTCATTACACCCGAGTAATGCCAGGCTATACTGCTAGTAGCACTATATATATATAATAATGTTAATATTGCAATAAAAATGAAAGCAACATTCTGAACAATTCAAATATCTCATCTCAGTGTTATATATATATATATAACACTGAGATGAGATATTTGAATTGTTCAGAATGTTGCTTTCATTTTTATTGCAATATTAACATTTCAGACATGGCCCAGTCGATAAAAGCGTTGGTTGAATGCAGGGACTTGACCCAAAGTGTTACGAGTTACAGCAGAGATGAACAAAAATTTCAAGAGTTAAGTTAAACAGAGATAGCTGATATTAAGACATCAGAAAGTGGCATGGCTGGTAGAATGAAAACAATTTACCTGGGCGATTAAAAGAAAGGGTTCAGTTTGAACTTCCAATCACCTGAAGGCCGGAGCATATGATGGCCAAAATGTTGTGAATATGGCAACAAAAAATAAGAACAGTCATGTGTGAATTTAAATATTCTCCTTGTAGAGAGGAACAATATGACTAAAGGAAAGAGACAAGCAGAAAGCTGTATTCTGTTTTAGCCAATGTTTTTCATCCACAGACGGACTTTATCAAAGCCAAAAAAAAATGAATTTATTTTAAATAAAAAATCAATAAACAAAAACAAAATGTTCAATACTAGAAAATTATAAACCAATCATAAATATTCATTTCATCAACTGAGAAATGAGATAATTATGCCATTTTGCATACTCGAAGAGAATTCTTTCATATTAAGTATATTGTTTAGATTGTTATGGTATAAAATTTTGAAGTGATAGATTTCTCAGTTTAACTATGTCTTCTTTGGATAAATATTGGGGGCTTCAACTTCTTAATGCTCACAGATAAAAACCTATAATTATACTCGATTTAATTTTAGGAGTGATTTGAGCAGAAACTGACCAGGTTGCCTTTCTGTAAAAGTCAACATTGAGTTTGTTATTGCTTTTTAGGAATATGTGTGTGTGTGTATATATATATATATATATATATATATATATACATACACACAAATAAATATACATATTAACCTATGTTTAAGGCATGACTTACCTACGTTTCATGCATTACGCAATCCTCAGATGCATATTACAGACTGACAGTTTTTCAATTTCAGCTTTTATTTTAGGGACTAGTTTAACTTAAGGTTGTTATAAATTATAAATCTGGGGAGCAATTTTTTCATTTATTAAATTTATGATTTTAATTAGGTTTATACCAAGACCCAAAAAATGAAATAGGAAACTAAAACTAAGGAAGTTTGAAAAAAAAAAAAAAATGAAATATATATATTTTTTTTGAGCCAATTTTTTTATCATAGGTTAAAGGAGAGGTCACATATTCACAACAGACATAAAAAAAACAAATAGGAGGGGAAAAAAATTAAAGCGTAAATACACATATATATATATATATATATATATATATTTGGAAGTCATTTGGAACTAACCAACTTCCAAATGAAAATATTTAAAAGCTCTACATTATATATGTATTGTGCACTTTAATAGAGATGTGTATTGGTCTAATTATGACCAGTAACTGATTAATTTTATGTACATATTTATATTGTGCACACCTTTCTTATTCCACACCAGAACTCAAATTCTTTTTCAATTTACCTATTTATGGTAGTTATATTTTTTCCCTCTCATTGATACTCATTTCCTAAATATGCACATTATTAATGCAATAATAAAATTGTGTACTCCCAGGAAAATACTTAAATATAAAATAATATTTTCATTTATCAGAACTTTCAAACTGCTCTTTCTTTTAGATTTTACATGAACAAAATACAACTTACAAAGAAGGTAAAGAGACTCAGTCATTATTACTTAAATGTTGAAGATAACATTGGTATATAAAAAAAAAATCTTGCTTTTGATGGAAGCATCAAATAAATAAACATAAACCATAAATTTTTTAATCATTATATCTGTAAGCAAAACGATTTTTTTAGAAGAGTACACCAGAAATTCAGATCTACAAATATTACATCATGCTTTGAGAAGAAACTCATTAGACATAGCCTTTTGCTATAGCAAAGCAAAAGTCTCAGATTGCAGACATGTTAGTACTTGACTGCAAGTCATATCAAACATTCACTGTCACTTTCCATTAGAGTCTCATTTATTTTTCTCACTGTTGCTATATATATATATATATATATATATTTAGAGAGAGAGAGATAAAGAGAGGTTACTTTCCATTGCTTTGTCTTGATACGTTTTGTTTTATCATTTTACTCCAAGTAAGGTGAGACTGCCACTAGCGCACAGAGGGTTACAGTGAGAGAAAAGACTGGGTACAAGGAATATTGAAGAAAGGATAAAAGATGAAATTCAAAAAGATAGATGGCAACTGACATTGCATTTAAATTTTTGGAGATTGTAGCTATTGAAAACCAACTAAACGGAAGAGTTCCACAGGTGGAAAGTGCAAGAAAAGAGACTGTTTAAGTAGAAGTGACAGTTGCATTTAAATATTTCAGAAGGTAAAAGGATGGGACCTAGATACCAATCTAGTAGCACACTTAAATTCACATGGACAGAGTATCAGGAAAAAAAAGTTAATCAGAGCAGGTACCTTGAAAATATTTGAAGAAAAGACTAAGGTAAGCCCCATCACATTGGTTAGAAAGTAACTGAATCAGAGATGCGATATCAGGACTGATTATATTACAGATCTTTCTGTGGATTTTCTCAAAAACATCAAGATGAATAGTAAGAGCACTCAACCAGATATGATAACAGTATTCAATGTACGAATGAATAGTGGATTTATAAATGTACAATATAGATTCTGAAAAACTTCCTTGCCAAACACAGAGACATAAGTTTCCTAGCTGTCAATGCAGCTATAGATCTGATATATTCATTCCACTTCAGGTAAGTTGAAAAAGTGAAGCCAAGGTGGTGTAGTGTGTTACTCTCAAGGAAACTTGCATCAGCCACATTTGATAGTGTTATGGACCAGGTTAAGGTCCAAAAAGAACAACACAACCACAAGGGTAGAAATAAATATATATTAACAAGAAATAACAAAATATTAGTATGAATGTCAGTCTGGTTTTTTAGTGAACTACTACCAACTTGACTCTCTCTCTTGAGAGGCCTAGTGTGTGTATGTATGTATGTGTATATATATATATATATATATATATATATATATAGTGTTAGGAAGTTACAAGTAAGGACCCATAATAGACACCCACCTTTGTATTAAAGGATCTGGAAGCTTGCCTGTTCAAAACTATCTTCATTTCACAATTTGATAGGAATGACTGGATTAATTCAAACAATTGTCCATAATTACCATATCACTGAAGCTTGCACAGAAGGCTGTCAGATGCTTTTGAGACACCTAAAGCAACAGTTCAAGCTTCACCTATTCAGTGATGGTCATTATCACATCAGCAATAAATCTTGTGAAACAGAAGCCATATTGTTTGTCAGAGGTTAGGTTGTGAAAAGTGAGATGCTTAACTACTTCAGCATTGATTAGAGCCTTGAATATTTTGCCCAAACGTTTTAGTACATATATAATACACAACAGGCATAAATAACATTTTGCATACACATTCCAATATGTTAAAAAAAAAAAATGCTGTTCATCTCAAATAGTTACAAAGAACATTACAAATTATACCAATGATCACTGACCTTTTTATAAACATTTTAAAGACTATTCCAATAATATTAAAATCTTTATACCAGCTTTAATTGCAAAAAAATAGCTTAAAATAGTTATAAACTGTAATCGAACTAAAATATTTACAGATTGTTATAGTCATAGAGTAATAAAAAGGATTTTTCCCAATTTTAGGTAAGTTTTAATATCAATTTCTGGAATTGAAAACTGACCAGATTATGCCATAAATGTTTAGTGACAAAAATTTGAACACTGTAATTGAAAAACCTTCTAAAAAGTATACTTTATAGAAACAACATTTGACACAGTTCATGCTAAAAGCAAAATGGAGATGATGGGGTGGAGGTGCTAATAACAGGCTAACATGAAACTTGAATCTTCATTATGTAATACTAGCAGTATAGCCCGGCGTTGCTCAGGTATAATGAAAGCTTTAAAACTAATCCATGGTCCTGGAGCTCAGACTCTTTGGACATTGGCAAAGACTAAAAAGTTCCCAGTTTAAGCGAAACCATAGACTGAAAGAAAAATGAATAGATGCAAGTCAAATTTTGATTTCCTGGTATTGATTTATATATATATATATATATATATATATATATAAAATCGATTTTCTGCACTATTGTAAGAACTGCAACCTTGAAACTTCTGAATATCATTTCTTATGTCTTTGTCTATGAGTGTATCAAATTTGATTAAAATCAGACCACTCCTTCTATAACCTGATTGTTTCGATTACTGATTTTGGATGTTTATCAGGAGTACCTTGACACAAAACCTAGCTAAGAACACTCCCAGACGCTTATAGTACAACTGTGTAAATTTTCAAGAAAATCGGTTCAGCCGTTTCGGAATCTATAGGTAAGGGACACACACAAAGTTTCATTTATAAATAAGTTGAGATTTTATTTACTCCAATATTTTATCAATCATTCTCAGGCAGTCTGTGGCATAAGCCACATTTCCCTAATACCTTGACTTTACATTCTCTCTGCAGTGTGTGAGAGACTGCCAAAAGACTGCTGAGGCAGTTATCTATATAACCAGCCATATCTGTTGAACCTTCTTATCCCTTTAATTATTAAGCATAATTTTTGGCTAAGTACAAGAGGCTCTAATAAACACTAAATTGGTGAAACATCTTACTTCACAGAACCTTCGTTCAGATCTATATGGATTTTGTTTCTTTACGTCAGCTACAGATATGTTAATGGTTTTTACTTAATTTTTCTACCAGGCTTTCAATAAGACCAACAGGTTGTGGCTCTAGATATCTGAAAAGCACTTGAAAGGGTTTGGCAAGGACTATGGTGTGTCTGGCTGAACATTTGACAATCCAATTATTTTTAAATTGGGTAATGAAGGTTGTGTTGAACAGCTATGCTTGTAGATTATTCAAGTCTGGGTCCCTCAGGGCTCTATCCTTCAACCTACATTGTTTAGACTTTCCCAATGTAACTTATATTGGTGATACAGCTACACCCTCATGTATCAGTAGCAAGTCTGACAAAGTAAGACAGGCAACTGTTCTTAAAAATGATTTCTGATCAGTGATTAACTGGAGCAAGAAATCACTTGTAAATTTTAATGCGTCCAAAATAGAACTGTGATCTGTTAATCAAAGAAAGTTTTTTTGTTTTTGTCCTTCAACATGGCTGATGCTAACCTCCAGGAGAGCAACTTATTTCAGCTTCTTGGGCTCATGTTTTCTACAGACATAAAGTGGACTGATTATATTGATTCAAATGTTAAATCTGCTGCTAAGAAATTTATTTCACTGTGTCATGACAGACTATATTTCTCGTCAGAATAGTTTTTGCACATTTATAAATATACCATTTATTCAGGCAGTGAATGCTGTTGCCATATTTAATCTGGCAACTCTCAAGGAAACAGAAAGAGCAATGTTATTGGTTTTGACTGAACTTCAGTCACATTCCCACCACTGCAACATTGCTTCCCTTTGTCTTTTCTACATATATTTTCATGGTGGAAACTAGAGAACTGTCATCCTTTTTTCCTTGACCACATGAATCTAAGCATGCTATTAGATTGGCAAGTAGATCTTATTTACTTGCTGAAATCACTAGATGTAACTGTAAGTTTTAATCTAATTGTTTTTTTTTCTCATTTTTTGCCTGTAAGACCAAAATAAAAACAAAAGAAAAAAAAATAGAGAAGAGTAAAGAATATCAAATTTGTTCCATGCTTGAAAACCTAATTCAGGTGTAAAGTCCATTGCTTATTCATTTGGTGGCTACGAGTAACCCCAAGTCAACCTACTGGTGCATGCGGCTTTTTTGTTCTAGTAGGAAATTTGACTGCAATATCTATTCTACACAAGCATCACAAAAACAAAGAAGGATTATAGAGGAGCAAGTAATACTGAAAATAGAAAAATACAGGAAGCTGTGGAGATCCCTGTTCACCCACATCCTTGGCATATGGAGAGAAAGAATAAAAATGATCTTTATCAGTATTTTGAATTAGAACATTTTTGTACATGTCTTTCTTAAAAAATATACAAGATAAAATCTTAGCCTATTTTCTTGTAGAAAATAATTTAAATCAAAAAGCTATAATATTAGAATTATCTATCTTTATTTAGAAAGAAGATTACCAAACTATTTTGGTTTTATAATCTTGGTATCTTGAATAAATGGACTTTGATAAGTCAGAAAGAATAACTAACTCTGTAAAATAAGATACTTGCTTTTGGAAATCTATTTCAAAGAACAAAATCTTGATATACTCATGAAACATTCCACAATAAGCATTTCAGATTCAAAGTTTGACTTGAGACTGATATGGAAAAATAAATTCAACAAGGTCAAAGAAGACAGGATATTTCAAACCCAGAATTTTCATGACATGCAATACATTTGTGTGTGTGTGTGTGTTTTTTTTTTTAAATATTCCCAGTAAATCTTTAAGATGGCCTGAAGAATATTTTTGATCATCCATTGTATCAGTTTACTAAACAAGAAAAAAAAAATTGAATAATATAAATATATTGGTATAAAGTTTAAAAATCCTAACAGATTATCATACAATTTTGCTTGTTGCTTAGCATGTGTGCTATGCACTTCTGATACCTCTTAAGTAATGGACTGTTCAGTTTTGATGCAAAGAAAAATAAAGACATATTACAAATGCTGCTTGATTTCAGAGAAAGAATGTGAAGCTTAAGGAAGCATTTTCATATGTTTAATGCTTGCTTCAGTGAAAGGGAAAACATTTCCAATTTCAAATCTTTTTTAATTAATTCTTTAAATCATAACTTGCTTTTGTATTTGTAATTTTTATTGCAATATTTGGTTAAAGTTTTTTTTAAATATTTAATGAACAGGAGAATTTCCATGACTATTTTGAAGCTTTGGAGCATAGAATAATCTTTTTTATTCATTAAATATTATGATACGTCAGAAAATTTCAATACAAAAACTGTGAAATATTCAAGGATACTATTAGTACCAATTATTCTGACCAGAATTTTTTGTATTGAAATCATTCCAATACAAGTGCAGCCCCACCATCAAAATATTTCACCACCCACCACCGAGTTGGAGTGGATGAAAATAGCTAAATCTGCTGCTAAGAATGTTGGTTCTCTGTGCAGAGCCAGCAAGTTTTTCCCGTCTAAAACAATCCTGCACATATGCAAATCTACCATCTGCCCATGCATTGAATACTGCTGCCATATCTGGTTGGGTGCCCCTGCTATCCACCTAGGGGTCCTTGACAAAATCCAGTTGAGAATCTTATGTGATCAATCCCAACCTGGCAGCTCTGATACAGTCACTTTCTCACCAGCGCAATGTAGATTCCCTGTGTCTCTTCTACAAATATTTTCATGACTTCTGCTCAGATGAACTTTGCAGGGTTTTTTTTCTCACACTCAAGTTAATCTTGAAATTAGAACTTGTAACTGAAAAAATGTGCTTTGTAGTACATTAGATATTAGCTCGGAACGAGAAATCGAAGAGCTGAGTTCAAATTCCAGCTAAATGCATTGCATTCACTTATGTGCAAATACCCTTGGGGAAGGTATTAATCCAAATATTCCTTCCAGTTATGGGTTAAATAACAGGACAGATTGGGTTCTATAGCCTTGGTTGGCAACCAGTCTACCACAGAAAGCAATGGCAACCTACTGCAGGATAATCTCTGTCTGCCCAGTCAGTCATGTCTCGAAAGAGACATGATCGTCCAAGCGTGTATTTCGTATGGCACTTAACTGACTGACTGATCTGAAAAAAAAAAAAAAAACTTATTGTTATAATAGAATATCCCAGCACCCTTTATGAACACTATGGTGGACTAAGTCTATCATGAATAGGTATGAATGAGGATTATCACTAGTGAGTCTTGCTTACGGATTAGAACCGAGTAGTACTATTCTTGTCTGTAATAATTCTTGAGCTGAATAAACCTTTTATTCTTTTGTGCCTGGCTTGGTAATCTTTCTCCTTGGATTTACACTTTGTTAAGTTGTATCCTTATTCAGGATACAACACTTATTTGTAAATTGTTAATGCAATATTCGCTTGCAGAAAAAGAAGCAAAAATTAAAAACCAAAACGTTTTAGCTTTAAGTAATTTAAAAACTGTTGATAAGATATGAAAAAACAATCAGTCTAAAACCTCGAACACTCTATATCTGAAAAATTCTCAGATGGACAAACGAACAACTGTGCACAATGTTATTCCTGGTAACATTCCAGTTTGTAAGTTTCTACACATTCACACAACTTTCTTCATATTGTAGTATACATTTTTTCCCACTGAGATCTATCTTAAATGTTTATGAGTTTACCATTTGTCTATGCACTGAAAAAATGTTTTCTCTTCTTTCAATTTAACTATCTTCTCCAAACATTTTTACAAAAAATATTTAGAGATTATCAGACATTGTTGTGCAAAAAATATTTATAGATTGTAATAAAAACAAAACATTCATAGATTGTTATGTTAATAGTCATATTAACCATTTCCTTAAAGGGGATAAAATATTCAGTTGAAATTTATAAGATCTTTTTATTAAATAAAATAAGCACTAGGCTCACCCCAACAGATGAGTTTTGTATTCAGTGTCACTTCAGAAGAAATTAAGACTTAAGTATTACTCTTCAAGTTGATCTCAAAGCCACAAAGTACAGAATTTGGCTTTAAAGAAATGATTTTGGATGAATAAGTGAATCCAGCGGAACACACATGCACAAAACAAATAGCAGAATATTGCATAAATACCAAACCTACAATGGCTGACGGAATCCCTCACATCCTTGCAAGAAGACCAAAAATCTGAAGAAAGACCTGCAATTACATACCCATGATTCTGTTAACGTTCATTTAACAGAGCCAAAAGTTGAAGAGTTATTGAATTATTTTATATCAGAAAATAATTTGTCATGTATTTTTATTTGACATTACTAACAATTTTATACACATTGGCTTATGAAAAGGATCTGAATATTGAATCTCCTAAAATAGATTTGAACCTGCACATTATAACAGCTTCTTCAACCTGGAAACTCATACAAACATCATATAATAATTCTGCTTGTTCCTTCCTTAGTTACTTACTTAGTTCCTTCATCGATTATGCCACTGAAGGAAGATAAGTGTGTGATCTTCCTTCAGTGGCATAATGGACACAATCTACACAAGCTTTTCCTTCCTCTCTATTTTTTATAATCTATAAACACTACTCTCCTCAGCCTTTCTCTCCTTTGCCAAACAAAAGGGTAGTCAAGAGTGAGAAAGTAGAAGGAGAGAGCCTATAGCATTACCGTAGCAGTAGCAGCATAAGCTGGCAGTTGTAGCAGTAATTGTGCATGTGTACCGTACAACATAGTAAAAATAGGTAGGTTTGTTGTTTTATCCTGCAACCTAATAAAATTTCTGGCCTCTACACCCTTGGCCATTACTCAGTTGGTCTTTTGTTTACAATGGACACAGGAACCATGATTTTTCAGTTATAAAAAAAAAAACATTTTCTCTTTCAAAATCTTTCTTTTTAAATTTGGTAACTACGGAAGGAACAAGCAGAATTATTATATGATGATTATGGTCAGAAATAATTTTGATAATTTAGAATTAATCTCTTTCTTTTAAAAGTTTTGTCTCATAGAAAAGGTCTCCAATGTGAGTAAATGAAAAAGTGATGAACGACTACGGAGAAGTAAGATAAAGTAAAAATCCAACCTTGCAGTTTTAGAGATTTTTTTTTCTGCTGACTAAAATTAGAGATTTGGGTCAGAAAATAAATAAACAAATAAATATATAAAAAGTTACTCTCCCGAGATATCCTATGGAAGTCGATACTTTGTTGGGGTTCAGAAAGTTATTTTTAGAAAACTGATCGCCCAAGTGTCTATCACATATGGCACTGAACTGTTACTTCACCTGGAGGATAAAAGGGTTTGCATAGGCACACCACCCCTACCTGTAAAAAAGACAAGTTACAGAAGCATCAACAACCCTCTGATCAATGGCCAGAGGGTCGTTGAAGACATTACTATCATTTGTAGTATGACAAAGTAAAATTTTTTCCAGGAAATCATTATTATACTTCCGTGGAAATTCCATAGGTTTAACTAGTGAAATAATATTGATAAAACAAAAAAAAAGCATTACAAACAAATTGTAGGTAGTAAACAAAAAATATAATATGAAGGAAACATTTCTTGTTCTCTACTGTTAAAATAAGAGAACAAATAAAATATCCATTTCAAAATGATATTTAAATAATTTCACCATGATTAGATAAATTCTGGTATTGGCCAAAACTAAAATAAAGAAATATCCACCACAAAATACCTTATAAATCAGCATTCAGAAATTGCAACCAAATATAGAAAAAAATGAAAGAAGCAATTTACAATATTTGCAGCAGATTTGATTTCATTGCAGAAGATAACATAGCTTACGAAATGATATAACCTGAAATTATATTGGCAAAAAAATAAGAAAGGTTTCTTTTTATGAGATGTAAAAGGTTTCCATTTCAATAAGGCTGAATTCATTTCTTTACAGAAAGCCTCTGAACAATCATCTCTACACAATGTTATCACCGGTCTTGAGGAATTCACCTATTTTACATATCCCATTCCAGAACCAAATAATCAAGATTTGATTATTTCTGGAAACCTTGCACATGACAATGGTCTTTTATGAAGAACTAAAATTTCAGCTAAATGTCTCCTCTTAATTCTCTCTGCATTTATTTACCATCATTATCGCTTCATTAATTCCTTTATCTTCTCCATACATTTTTATGAAATTTAATAATAGCTGTGAGACAATATGTCAAAAGTCATTTGATTTTAATTGAAATATTACTTATTTTGTTATAAGAAAACATTCAGCATTCATTGACAAAAATGTCAGTGGTTCATTTGGTTGAAAATTATAAAATCTTTTCTCTTAAAGCAATTTTTGAAAATAAGTTTTTGAAGTCCATTGAATGTTAATGTTATTTCCAATTATGATGGGGATTTCCTTCATAACTATTTGTTTAAAGTAAGATAGAAAGTCAACATCTTGATTATATCATGATTTTCTCTTAATGAGTTATATTTGTGGTTCATTTTATTTGTTGCTGCTGTTGAAAGTTCTTAAGTGATGTGGTTTCTTTTAACTGGTACAATTCTTCATAATTCTGTCACACAAGTTCACAAGATTTGAAGAAAGCTATTCCTTGGAAAGACCTACAGGATTCATCCACTCAAAGTCATTTTTAATCTTTCATATGAGAAATTGGTTGTACACAGTTGACAGTTTAGATATTTCTGAATGTGATTCATGCCATCCCTGATATCCACAAAGTTATTTAAGAACATAACTGAAGTTTCAGGATAATGTTTTGACTTTGTAGCAGAGAGCAATGTTGGGTGAAAGTAGCCCTAGCATAGCCTCTCCTATGTTCAATTTCTTTTTCTCTTACATTAACATTTGTTAATTGATCCATATAGAAAGGTATTGTAATGTTTGACATTAACTCTATATCCTGAATTTTTATAAAACATTCAAGATAGGTGTTATCACTGCTTTTATTCTAATTCTGTTCTGAAAGCATTTTGAGTCCTATTTCTTAATGAGCGGTCAAGGTAGTGGTAGGTAGTGCCACTGTACCTTGATGTCAAAGAGATGTCCAGACAAATCAATTTTGCTCTGACATCTGGTTAGTCATTGTGAACAATGGCTAATCTATTTGTGGCGAGGCAACATGAATTAGTACAATTCAACTTTTTACAATATTTACATTATTTGAACTATTGTCCTCATAACACCTATATCCACTGGGCAATGTGTCCTTAAGGACAACAACCACCAAATTTCTGGGACTTATAAACCTAATGTTCAGTAACCATTTTTTCTTACCAGAGTTCATATTGCAATTTTTTATGTTAATTGTTTTCTCTAATATTTTTTGATGTTAATGGTTTTCTCTAGTATGTTTTACCAGAGTTCATATTGCAATTTTTGACATTAATGTTTTTCTTTGGCACTTCATATTACTGGTTCCCATATTGTATTAAACTCTATGCTTGGTCAGTTTAAGAGATTTTTGTAGCCTAGCCTATGTGTTGATTCCTTAAATTGTTTAGTTCCAATGACTTGATTCAAAGAGTTGAGAGTTCAATATGAGGCTATAACAGTGGTGAACAAGTAACTTAAGCGGTAGATAACTCATGACTACCAAAAAGGAATGAGAACAATATACCCCAGTGAACATAATAAAGGATTCAGGTCAAAAATCCTAGCACCTGAAGAAGGCTGGAGTGTACAACGGCCAAAATTTTGTTCAAATGGCAACCTAGATGAGGACGAATTTGAATAATGTAAATAGTGTAAATACAACTGCATCTCAGAAATAGTCAATTTTTTTTATAACCATTTCAGTTCAAGCAAGGCAGGACCACCACTGGTTTGCAGGTTACAGTGAAAGAAAAAACAGGGTACAGGAGATGCTTAAGGATAAGAGATGGACAGGATTTAGGGAGGTAGAAAATGGCAACTGACACTGCATTTAAACTTTTGGAGATTGAAGCTATCAGGGAAGCAAGCAAATGAAAGGAAGTTCTACAGGCAAGTAGTGCAAGAAAAAAGACTTAGCATATAAGTGGCTATTACATTTGACTATTTTGATAGAAAAAGGGTGAGACCTAGATCCCAATCTGGTAGCACAAGTAAATTCTCGTCAGACCAAAAGCCATGAAAATATTTGTAGAAAAGACAATGAGAAATTGACTAAAATTGACCTACAAAATCAGGATCAATTACGTTGCAGATCTACCTTAGGATTTTGTCGAGAACTCTGAGATGAATAGCAGGAGCACCCAACCAGATATGGCAACAGTATTCAATGCATGGATAAATGATAGAGTTATAAATATGCAGGACGGATCCTTTGTTCCTTCAAGAGTTTGATGATTATGGTCCTTCACAGCTTTTTTTTTTTATAGTTCTAAGCAACATTTTTCTCCTTACAATCCCTCCTATTGTCTGCTCTGCAATCTATTTATATAAACTTGTTAGGTAGCTGATTAACACTGACAGGGTATATTGAAGGCAAGTGTGGCAGTGTTCAACTCTCCAAGACCTCTCTTCCTAACTGAAGGTGTCTAGTAAAAACAAGGTTAGTAATACAAATTCTAGTACAGTTTAACTGAAACAAATTAAGGTTTTCAGGTTTCATTCTTAGATTCTAATTCTTTGTCAATCAAGAATTTTGCAAAACTTTAGAGTTTTAAAATGGTGCTTTGCTTTCTTTGCAGATATTCTCTGGTCTGACTTGGTTAAAAACTTTTTTTCCAAAAGGTCACTCATGTCTTTGACCTCACAATATTGTGTGTGTGTGAATAAGCATTTCATGTAATTAGTAAATGCAAGTTATTTATAAATGTAGGTACCTCCAAAGAAAATTGCTGAAAAAAACAGCATAGTATGAAGGAAAAAGGCCCCAAACTAAAAACAAAGTTCTCTCAGCAAAATGTTTATATTATCATGAAAAGTATAGATCAAAGTATTTTTTAATTATTTTTCTAAATTTTTTAATTATTTCTAACACGTTCAAAATTTTGGTAGAAAAAGTTTTTTTTCTTCCATCAGTACAAGACCAAAATTGACACACAGTTTATTATGTCAAGAAAAACATATTACATAATGCACTTTTTTGACCGTAAAAGACAATTTGGAAATTCTTGCAAAAATCAAATAATGATCAAATTTTGATGAAAATTTCAGGACTTATTCATAATTGACTGAAATCAATTTGAGTAATTTTTAAAAAATATTTGTAAAAATATTTTTTTTAAAACATGTTATCCCCCACCAATTAATTTACAAAAATTTCTAAAAATTCGACTTAGGGCCACAATAAACCTAATATAATTAAATTCAGGAGTCATTGGGAAATGCTAATAAATTGTCTTTTTTTCTTCAATAGTCCATGATATTCGAAAAAGTAGGTCCGAATTGTGAAAACAACTAAGTCAGTTTTTATTTGGAGAAACTTTTGATTGCTTTTATGAACAATATAAATTAAGCATATCAGTCTGGAAAAAAAAAAAAATTCAATGAATGATGAATTTTCACAAGAATTATTTTCATTTTTTTATAATATATAAAGTTTCAAAAATATTAAAAATTTCTTCCTCTATTGGGCGAGCTAGGGTATGAAATTAATGAATGATGACTACATTTACTAATCGCAAATTGAAAAGCTTAATACAAATGATTTACCCCATCAATTTTTAAAATAATTAAAAGTTTGTGCACATACTGTAAATCATTATCACCTCCTGATAAGATGATGACAGATGTGATAGCAAGGATTCTGTAATTGAGAAATGCTTTTTCAAAACATTTCAGGAAGTAAGCAAGTAATTCTTGTTTCAAGTCAACTTAAAGTAAGTTTAAATTTGGTAATTTGAATGAAATAATAGGTCAGCAAGGTGTATTTTATTTTTGTAAGACTTTTTAAAACCAAGAATTGGCTTCTGTTTACAATCGATGAAAAATGGTAGAAAATTTGAAATTTTAAAACTTTTTTTGAACTTAAAAATTTTTGATTCTGATCAATATAATTTTGGTTTAAAATACACCAGGGTATTTTACTTACTGTAATTAGTAAATTTAATCTCTTGGCTTTCGATTAAAACTAAAATTAAAGTTTCAAGAAAGCTTTATTTTTAAAAATTCAATTTAAATTAAGGTATCGGAAATTTGTGGCGGTACCTACATATATGTGTCATTAAATTTAACTTGCAGTACTCATGAAAATTTCAGGTTTTTAATTTGCTGATAACTCATCTTTCTTAATCTAAGTACTGAATAAGCACTTTCCACAATGATAAAATACCCCTGGAAATTCTCCTGTTGAATTTTTGAAAATTTGAACTTGAGAATTAACAAATATCCTAAGTATGAATGCAGATCATTGTTTAAAGAAGTAAGCGAAGACAAATGAAAATATTCAACCAAAGTTTCTCATTTCAGTGATGCAAATATTAAGCACGAGAGCATTTGCAACACTATTTCTGGCACCTGAAAGAAAGGAACTAAATTGTTTGGATAGATAGATCAATATACAAAAAAACTTTTTTTCTTCTTCATTAATTAAAAGATAGGCAAATGATATTCTCAAAAGACAACTTAAGAAAAATAGATAATCTCATAGCCAACAAACACAAGTAACAACTCAAGTCAAAGCTTTTTTATGACTTGAATGCTGACCACAAAATTTGGTCAGAAAGATTAAAATTCTATATGATTTTATGTCACCAAATTCAGGATAGCCACAATTGTAAAAATGTAATGATCCTTGAAAATGACAGCTGACTACGATGTGATTTGAAACTGAATCTTTTCCCTTGCTTGGAATTTGTTGAAAGTATTTTATGACCCTTAGGAACAGGCCACCCCTGGTCAGAAAGAAAGAGTTCTCAGAAATAAAGTTTCTTTGTTTTTAATTTTGTGATACTGATAATTAAGAAAATGAAACATCATGTTTTCTTCTGACCAAAGCTAGATAATTTCTTATGACAGTTGTATACAAAGTAAGAAAGTCTAGATAATCAAACATCTCAGTTCAAGGAACATTCTTTTTTTTCACTTGTTGGCAAGGGGAATCGAAATGATAAAATACAGATGTGAAAAACAAACACATGCCAAAGGTTCAATAAGAATAAATTTTGGAAGGATTAGATTTGACCCCTCCTTCCCCTCAAGCAATGGTAAGAGGCACTCACACAGGAGAGAAGAAAATGAAGTTATTCTGATGACCAATGAGCAAAAAGGTCCCAGTGGGATTTCAGGAAAGTCCAAGAAACATTCCATGTCCTTGGGTAGTAGTAAGAGGCACTCACAAGGAGATGAGGTTGATCAAGTGACTAAAAAGAGAATCTCTGACTGATCATTTGGAAATGCTAGCATACCCAGAGTGCTTTCCACCCACTCTTGCTGGATGTGAGGTTCAATATAAGCAGGAGTCGGTAGGTTTCCAGATAACCAAGTGATACAGTTTCTGTTTCACCAGCCACACTGAGAGATTCAGCACAGGCTTGGCTGGTGTTTGCCACTTCCCAGATTCAGTGCAATCATCTTCTGCTAGAGAGAGAGAGATAGAGAAATTCAACATGAAGAAAAGTCAACAGATGTGAAGAGAGACTGGAGAGCCTTCGAAAAGACACAGTCAATACAGAGACTGACATAGACCAAAAGACAGTGTATGGACTGGAAAGACATGACACAAAACCAATTCAACACAGTCGAGTTTAGTTTGAGAATGAAAGTTTAGAGTTAGAGAGAATTATAGGCCAAGTTAACATAAGAGAAGTGTTTTCATGAGACAATCTGCCTTAGAAGATCCTCCAACTTTAGTCTGGTGCCAGACCAACCAACTTTGATAAAGTTATACATCCTATAGATGCCATGGGTTGGAATTATAATTATCTGCATACGTAAGTAATAAACTCAAACTAAATCTGTACTGGACAAAATGTGTGTGTGTGTGTGTGTGTGTGCATGTGTAAACATCATATTGTTAATTTCAAAGATTTCTTTTACTTATTGTGTCTTCCAACTCTATATGATGAAGTGGATTTCAGCAACTTTCAACCCAAACCAGCTTTGTGATCAATCAAACAACATTGGACAGGACAAAGTTTGGAACGAAGTGATCGACTATCAACTGGCCAGATATTTTGGATGTCAGTGCAATGGACCAAAGGGGTTTCACACATTATATTTTTTTCTTTCTTTCCAGAAATGCATATGCAGTATGCAATAGATAAATTGTCTAAAAAACAAAAAAATGAAAACAGACATCTCATTTAAATAGATATATTTACCCAAATCACAAAGAAATATCTTTATATACTAAAGAATAAATTTATTCACTAAAATCTCTATTCGCACAGCTTTCAAAATCTCCTACGACTATTTTGAAGGGTCTCCTTGTTTATGTCGGTAAATGCTGTCATAATCTTTGCCTTCAGTCCATCTTTGGTGCAATAAGGATTTTTGTTAGTCTCTTGCTCAACTGCACTCCACATAATAATTAAGAGGGTTACAGTCTGGGAAGTTAGGTGGCCAGATATAAGGGGTCAAGTGGTCAAAGAAATTGTCTGACCGCCATTACTGGATTATCCTGCTTGTCTGTTACCAGACAGTCTTCCAGCAGCCAGTCTCTTGACCATAAGATTCATTCAATTCTTTCCAAATCCTTTGCAATGTCTCAGATTGATGTCCAAACACTGAAATGTTTGTACTGGAACTTCTGGCACAAATGCCAAGCAGTACAGCAAGCCTTTTCTAAATTTCTGATGGAATAAATTGCTTCATGGTACTTTTTTCACAGGCAGTGCCTAAATGACCACACTATACTGTGCAGTTGACAAAATTAAAAAATGAACAGCATGTATAGACAAAATTAAAAATATACAATAGCGAAAATTAACCCATCGCATCCTGTATATCAATATAATCTAACCCAGAATGGGGCTTGCTGATAATTGAAAAAAGATTGAGGTTTCTGTTCACTAACTAGAATTTGTGGGCAGAGGAGAGGCAAGCTATAACAAGGTGTAGCATCGGGGCTAACTAAGAATAAAGGAGCAAGTTAATTATGTTACGTTTAGTATTTACTTGTATCAATGAAACTTTAACTGGTTTTAATCCTGCGAAAATTTTATTTCTTCATATTTAGGACTTTGCAATTACATGTAATCAACAACAGCAATTCAATGGAAGAATCATGTACACAAAATTACTCATTTGTCTTGCTTTTGAGGGTCTACACTTATGGACACAGCATTCTGGAGTCCAAAATGTTCAGTCTGAAACAAAATTAATTTTATATTAAGAGAAACGATAATTTGCTGTTATTTTTTTTGGATGTCACCTAAATTTTTGAAGAAAAACATCCATCTTTGAAGTTGGAAGAGACAGTTGTCTTTATGTTAATTATGACAGATTGTTAAAAAGGCTTTGCTTTCAAGGAAACTAGGGTCATTTAAGAAAATAAGAAAAAGTTAGGTTGGCTTTGGATAGCAACTTGTCTAACAGAAGGAAATTAGATATAATAACATCTACACCTACTCCATGTAGAACAGGTTAGGCTTAACTCCTGAACCCTGGTAGGTGATCTTCCTAGAGATGGTGTCTTGACAAAAGGACTGAGTTTCCAGTATCCTAAACTGGTTGGTGTTGGTAAGGGTATACAGCTGTAAAACTTGCACCAATATTTTATGATGGTTCAATTATGGAGCCATCAAGAAAACCCCATCCAACACAAGCTTGCATGAAAATGAACATTAAATGATAAGAACCTGATCAATTTCTGGGTAATTTGAGAGCATAAAAAAATTGGCAAACAAGACTAATCAAAGACAAACAAAACAGCTTTGAAATCTATATAAAGAACTGAATCTAAGATAGCTGTGATTCCTTTGAAATTGGTCTAAAGTGAGAAATCAGGGTCAGCTTTCAAAGCTTTAAAACGGGTCAAACTAATTTTTTAAAAAAACAGCAATGTTATGATGGTTTCAAAACTGCTACAACATAGAGAATTAGGAATAAATTTTAAATAAAACAAGAATTGTGCTCATAAAAAAAATCTAGAACAGATTTGCCTTCAGACTTTTGAAAAAAATAGATATCTGTGACATTGTTTCTAAAATTTTGAAAAATGTAATCTGAAATAGTGTTGACACTTGTAGAGCTCATCCAAAATGTGAAATTTGAGATATGGTCACTTCTATGTTTTATCCCTAGCTTAAAACCCACACTGTGGACACTTAAGCTAGCTCCTGTGAAGGGCTCATTGGGCTTCTAAGCCCGAAATTAAAGGGACCTCTGGTCCAGCTTAGTAATAAGAAATTAATTCAGTTTGAATTCACTCACTCCATGGAATTTCAAAACCACAATTTATTTAATTCTGGTCAAAAGACTAATTTGAGATGACGTTCAAATTCAGACTGAAAATCAAGTTCTACAAATCACAAACTTAGTGGAATTTCAATAGAGTTGAGTTCTTCAAATCACAAGCTCTGCAGAACTTTAAAAACTTATTAACTGATTCTTGGTATTTTGAAGAAATAAAATTGATTTCCTCAATTTGAAGTTGTGGGAAGATTTTAAACTTAATTTATAACAAATTTATATTCAAAGTTTTCATGTTACTTAAAACTCAATATAATTTAAGACTTTTGAAATCACTAATTTTTTTTCAGTTATTTTCAAATTTGTATTTTTAAATGTTCCTTTCTCATCCAGACACAAATCTCAATGCTGAATGTTCAAGCAAATTTTCAATCCCAGGATAATCCTGATTTTGAAAAGCCATGTCTATGTAGAACAAGTATAATCAGAGTTAGAAGGGTTTCAGATACACAGACAGAATTTGCAGTTAATTTAGATTTTTGAGTTTTTCCATCTGTCTGATTCAATCATTTCATTTTTATTTGCAATTCATTGTTGCTATCAGTTCGACTAAGTTCTTCACAATGACGAACAAGCAGCAACAGAAACTGTCAAATATTTTATATTTTGAGATAACTGCTGCTACATCAGAAGCAGAAGTGAAAAAAAAAATTAAAATGCTCACAAATCCATTGAAAATGAATTGAATGAAATTTAATCATTGAAATGAAAATATTAAAATCTTTTGTCATGTCAGTAATTCTGCATAGGCAAGAGACAAGAACTCTTAATAAATTGAAGAGAAACAACTTTTGAGTTACGTTGTTCTTGTGACAGATCAAAATCCCCTGGAGAGAAAAGGTTACAATCCTTTACTATTGTATCTAAATCAATAGTTGTAAGACGTCTGAAATCTTAATGGCTACATTCTGATATCATGTTATTGATAATGTGATAACATTGGAAAGACAGTATTAATGAATATGAAGAACTAAAATGCAGAAGACATGTGCTGCAATCCTTAAGTAAGGATTTGTTCCAGAAGTTTGACTTTCTATAATAATTTTAATCTGACGGAAATAAAAACCTACTCTAAGTAGAAATAATCACCCATCAATTCTTTAGGCTTGAAGGTAATAATAGCCTATCCTTTATCTCTTGATATTCAATATCTTTGCTGGGCTTTATATTTTCTACTTATTTATTGTCTTTGCATGCTATCCTTGAAATTTCCCTTTTGGGCAACCACAAATAGTCTGATTTTTTTTTACATTTTTATTCTATCAAGTTTTCATTTTGTGCCAATTTCATTTGGTTTCTCTTTGAGACAACCATTTTTTATGCTTTTTTCAGAACAAGCTACTTTTTTATCTCCTCGTTTTTACATTTTTTCTACCCTCGGCTTCAGCCTTGTCTAAATTTATCTTCTGTTTCCACTTTTCTTTTCCGTTTTTCAATTTTGTTAGTCTTTATAGAGATGGTTCTCAACTGTGGTTCATGTAAAATTACTGAGGTTCACACAAAATGGGGTGATCTTAGACATCAATGGAGCCAGATAAAAAAAATCTCAGAGCAGCAGGGACCTAATTGACTAAATCTGCACTTTTTTCAATTTATTAATTACTCAAATTATTTAAATGGTTTATTATGAGCTATTTGTGTGCATAAATGTTCCATGGAACTACTCCAAACTCACTTCTCTATTAATAAAAAATAAAATTAGTTATATTTTTATCAAATTTTTTTTGTTTTATTGTTTTGTTTTTCTTTTGTGGGTGGGGTCACAAATAAAAATAAAAAAATAAATGAAAGTTATCCATGGGTATAAAAAGGTTGATATCCTTGCTTTATAACAACCACTTTTTTTCTTCACAACTTTCTCTTGCCATTTTCTCTTTCCTCTTCTGGTCTCAAACCCCCACCCCACCCCAACACACACTCCACACTCTTCTGGACTCCCCTGCCCTACCGCCACAGAACTGTTCAGACATCGTAGATTGATTAGCAGAAACAACTTGAGATTTTAGTAAAAATCAGAATTTAGTCATATCTTCATATTGAGAACCTACCACATATTTGTTTGTAACGTACGTGTGTTAGCACATGCGATACCCTGTATTCATCAACCACCAACCAGGGGTGATGTCACAGTTTCGGTGGCTATGGCAAGACTGCCATCCCTGGCACCACCAGTAGCATTTGCCACCAGGCAGGGCATGAAGATTGTCCCTTTTATATTTTCTCATAAAGAAGTAAATAAAACGATTGTTCCTCTTTGCAGTTTGTATTGGCAATGAAATTTCCTGAACATGTTTGCCATTATTAACACGCCCGTGAAGGAAGAAAAATAAAAAAAAGACATTATAGATGACCACACAAATATCTCACTTGCGCATATTAGATTGTGATGTTGGGCAAATTTTGTTTGCTTGTTGTTTTGATCTCGACCAAATCCAACTTGACGCGTTCTGTACCGTTGTTCGAATGCGGTGTGAAGTGCTTTTTAAACCACAGCCAGTGGTGCCTATTTTTGAAAGGAAAGAAATAACTGAATGTCCCAGAAACCCGCGACACCCAACCTCAATCGGCATCACGTTACACCTCCAACCATTGTCCACACATTCAGCACGCAGTGACTTGTATCAGTTTTGCCTTAGCTCGTGCGCCTCAACCCCGTTCTCTTCCCAAGGAACTGTTAACTATTAGGAAGACAGTCTTTTTTGAGTCAGACCACAACACGATGTCGGGACACTTGTTTGTGCGATGTGTATTGAAAATTTTAGAGATGTCATTAGGTCTATTGAAACCTCTCAATCACTGGCTCCACTCAGCAGCTTCATATTTGGGGCTGTTTGTTTTTTCTTTGCAGAGCATTCACCCTCCTTATGAAATCTTATCTTAGTCTCCTTTGCTGCCACAAGCTGTTGATTTGCTGTCTCCCATTGTTTTTATTAAGTCCTTGATCACTTCTAATACCTTGTTGTGTCACCATGTATACATCTGGAGCGATTGTGGACAAGCAGAAAGCACATGATACAAAGTATCTCAGTCCTTTTTACACAAAAAACAGATCTGTATCTATGTATCCCCACATTTTGAGGTTTGTTTTATTTGGAAGAAGGTTGTATGTAGATCGAAGAAGAAAAGATATTGCCAATGGCTCCATCGCAATTAACGAGTTCTAAGAAAGTTTAATCAGTTCTATATCATTCCAGGTTGTCCACTTACACTGTTTAGCTTGAGTAACAGCAATGGCTATTCTTTGCTCCTCTTCGAACATTTTAACTTCTTCCATTACCATGCACCTCTTTCCCTTTGGTTTCTCCTTGGAGAACTTCTGCGTCATGTTTCCCAGTCCAACCCAATCATTTTGAGTCACACCCATGATATCTCTGATTCATAGGCTGGGTTGCCTTCTTGGGTTGCCTCTGCAGCGAACCACTTTGTACCAGATTTAAACTCTTAATGCAATCATCAGCTGAGACCCTCATCATCATGTGTAGGTGTACCTTCCCAACCTTGAATTCCTCCACTAATGAGTGTATAGGGAACTGCAGATGTCAGGAGTTGGTATATAGCCCTACTTTTGAAAAACAAGGAACTCTAAGCACAAGTATTTATTGATCACTTGCACAATGCGCTCAATACCAGAGAGTGCAATTTCATACATTTGCAAAGGCCACAAAAAGCGGGTTAATAGGCCATGTTGGTAACACCACGCTTTCATTTTACCAGGAAGATAGGTTCTATCAATCAAGATTAGACCCCTTAAAGCTGCTGTGACTCTGTACCCCGATGTTGATCAGTCAGAGGGATTTCATACATCTGTCTGAGGCTTCCTTTATTGTTGGTATTGTTTTATCACCAATTCTGAAGTGAATTCCCTTGACAGACCCTCGAACTAATGACAGGTTCAACTTTTCTCAGGCATTGCCTTCATTCTTGCCCATGTGAAGAGATCGTGATATTTTTGTAAGTTTAGAAGGGATGAGAATGGTGATATTATCCATAAAAGCCCTAAAAAGGGGAAGGACCAATTGTTCTTTAGTCATCACTCCCTCGGCTGTGGTTGATGCGCCTCGTAAAATTAATTCCATGACCAAAATGAACAGAAGCGGGGAAATTACACAGCCCATCATGATGTCAATCTCAAGTGGTTGCCATTTGGTTGTGTGACCATTGATGGTCAATTTCATGAAAGCTGAGTTAAAATACTTTATGATTTCTCTGATCTTGCTAGGGAATTTGAAAAACTCAGGGGCCATTCCTATCAACTTATGTGGGACTGACTCATATGCATTGGCAAGATCAAGCTATACTATATGGAGTTCTGTTTTATTTCTTTTGACTGATAGTATGGAATTCCATATCATCTGTGCATGCTCCAGACAACCAGGGAAGTCAGGTATCCCAGCCTTTTGAACAGATGTGTTTATGTACTTGTTTTCTATAAGAAAATTTGTCATTCAACGAGCGATGACTCCAAAAAATATTTTCCCCTCTCTATTCAGGAGGGATATGGTGCGAAACTTGGAAATGCCTTTTGAGTTCATTTCTTTAGGTATCCCATCAGCCAAACACCATTCCTGCAGTACAATATTCTGCTTCCAGATCCGCTGGAGTAGGCTAGTGAGTTTCCCGAGAACACCTGGGCAGTTTTTATATAATTTATATGACATCCCATTCATACCGGGGACACAACCACCACGTGTCTTTTGGACAAAATCTTGGACTTGACTTACTTTTATCCCACAATCATCTTACGTAACTGTTGGATCTTGAGGCCTTGGTAAACTATTAATAGGAGGGGTCAGTATGTCTCGCATATTATCTGAATACGTCATCTGCAAGTGATTCTCCATCTCCTCTTGTGGGGCATCAAGTTTGCCACTCTTTGCTTCCACAAAAATTTTCTTAGCAAAAGCATGCGGATTTATAAAGAAAAATCTGTGAGACTGCCACTTTTTCCTCTGATGCTTCCTGGATATCACTAGAATTTTTCTTCTGATATCATTCACGAGTTCCTGAAGTCCTGCCCTTTTATGAATTGAAGCTTTTTTAAAACAGCACTTCAGTAACCTTTGTTCTGCTCATAAATTTCCTTTGTGGACTTGTTGGTTTAGTCGTTTTTCCTCTTCTCCATTACCGGTCCAAATCACTCAAAGCAAACGTTGTGTATTATTCTACAAAAGGAACTGGTATTGGTATTAAGGATAGAAGAAAGAGTATTAAAGAAAGTTAGAATATTAAAGATAAAAGAATGTAAGAGTTCATTTCATATTCTTTAGTATTTTACCATTTTGAGGTTATTTAAATTCATTATTTTAATATTTTCAGAATATTTATTATTAAAGTCTAAATGTATAGTTTTTAGTGACAAGGTATCCTTTTTTCATCTAAATGGATCTAAATAGAAATTAGCTTCATTTTTTTTTTTAAATAAGTCTATGATATCTACTATTAAAAAAAATATATAAAAAATAAGTAAATTTTAGCAAAAACATGTGAACTTGAAAATTCCCACTAATATTAAAAAGGCATGAAAATTTTTAGCATAAATAAATATGTATCATAAAGTGAAAAAATCCTATTAACAAGTGAGAGATGGTGTGGTACTTTTTTCTATAAAGCAGAGCATGGAGAAGAGCCTTCTTCAATTTTTGAATTAGGAGACTAAGACAGCTCAAGCTTAATTACTTTCAAAATTAGTCAGATAAATGATCGAAACTGAATTCACTGCAAGCAAGAAAATATTAAAATCACTGTACCATATATTCTAAATGTCAAAATAGATTTGAAAAATCTTTTTCTAGGTTTATTATTTTTCTAAGGGAAAAAGATAAAAGCAGCATCAACTTCATACACTACTTGCCAAGCTTAAAAAAAAAAAAAAAAGCCCCAAAATAGGATCCCCCTCCCCAAGGTGCAGATTTTTGTCAACTAGGAATTCTGTAACACTTATAAAACAAACATTTCGCTATTTTTCACAAAGTAATCAAATGATTATAATATTTTTCATTTGCTTATAGTTTTGCTTTTATGGATAATAAAAACAAATACCAAAACCCGCAAAATAATTTTATCCCATTTTTAGCAACTGTAAAACAAGACAATTAAAATTAGAAAGGTTTGGTTAGTTCATTTTGTTTAGTAGCATGGCTACTCTATGGCTATTTAATGCTGAAATCTATAATTTGAACATAATCTTCTGGCTTCAACTAAATATATTTTAAGCACAATTGCATGCCTTCAACTACGAATAGAATGTTTATTGGTCGTTTTGCTATAAAAATCTATTTTTACACTTTCATTATCTTGTTTTATTTGGGGAGTTTTCTACTGGGACCCCTAAGAGGTGCTACCACCCTGTCAGAGTGGACCTGGGAACAACAGCAATTAAGAATACCAAAGAAATATGTTCTCTATGTATTAGACCAGGAGTCCCAAATCGTTTTCCCTGGGCCGCATTTGCGGAATGAAAATTTGCTTGCACCTCAAATTTTACGTGATAAAAAGTACATTTAAAAATAAAAACCAGAGAGGGTTAAAAAGTGATAACCGTGGATCTGAAGTAAGAACATTATCATTGGTAACCCCCTCCCCCAATTTGCAGACCCTAGTTACTATATTCTTTCAAAAATATCACAATGGTAAAATCAGTCAATTATTTATAACTATTTATCCTTAAACTCATGCATGCAATTACAAGTAATCCATAATATTTCAAATTTGGAATATTTACTTTTGGTATATGAATTTTTTGAAAATGATCCTAAATCTTTTTCTTGCAATCATTCCACCTCACCTGCTATCATCATTTTAACTGCTAAATTTGGCAAATTCTGCTATTCTGAAATAAAAAAAACTGACATTAAATGTCAACAGGCCATAACTTCTGAAATAAGGATTCAAGAAAACTAAAATGTTTGGAATTTTAGTTTTGCATAGATGGGTACTAAAATTTTATCAAAATCTGAGATAATGCCCATGGAATTATTGATTGAGTTTTTATGAAAATGTGTGTGTATACATATATGTACTTGAAGATATGGTTTACCACATTGCAATCAGTTTTGGCCTATGTATAACACTTTTTGCATTTTAGATTCGTTTGAGTTTTTCAACTTTATACAGCATTATCCGTCAAGAGAAATCTATGTATTCCTATGACATTTCTAGCCTCTTTACCTGCATCTCTCTTGCTGAGACTTGATATGTGTTGTTGCCATAGGTTATAGTCAGTTGTCACCACCTGTTATTACTGAGGAGTCTTTCATCAAACTGATGAAATTTGCCACGATTTTAGTAGAATTTAGTTTTGATGGTGTTATGTTTAGGCAAATTGATGGTGTTTCAATGGGTTCCCATTTGGAACTCATTTTAGCAAACATCTGTGTTGGATTCCATGAAGAGAGAGTTATCTAAATCTAATAAACCTGATGTTTACATTTCTTATGTGGATGCCAAAACTTAGATAGACCATTTTCTTTTGTCCCTCAATAATATAAATCCAGCTCTAAAATTTACAAAGAGACAAATTCTTTTTCTTTTCTTTATGTTTTGATTAGCCCATTTTGTGGTTTTCTTACTTCTGTTTAACAAAAACAGACATTTACTAGTTTGTATACCAAGTAAGACTTTGTATCCCATAAAACAAAATTAATTCAATTAAGACCCTTACTGATAGGGTCTTAATGATCTGCTCTAAAACCAAGTTGGATGATAAACTAAAGTTTCTTACTATCACTCTCTGCAACAATAGCGACTGTTAAAAGTTGTCTTGTGTATCTGTGCCTTCCTTGGCTGGGTAGCATTAGCAATGGATATCTTTTCAATTTTTTTTTTTTTTTGCAGTTTGACATTTCTACTTTGCTGCTAACACTCATCTGGGGTTTTTTTTTTTTTGCCTAACCTGTCTTTTCCTATACAGAAAGACATTCTCCCTCCACATCATAATACTTCTTTAATATATTCATTTTAATGGAGTTGGGATTTGCCCTACATAGAGAGAATGACTCAAAGACTGGATGCCAGTATAAAGCAACAAGTACCACAAAAATCTGAAATTCAAGCTACTCTTTTTCAGACAGGCTGACCAATACATAGCATTCTTCGATTGCAGAACACCTTGTAAATAACTATAATTGTGCTACTAATTTCAGTGTGAACTCATTTTCTATTCTTAGAAGATCCCACTCAAATTACCACTTTAAAGTGTTGGCAGCCATATATATTTCATCTCTAAAATCTTCATTATGTAAGCAGAAGGATCATATACTTGATCTCCAACTAATTTTTATCTAACCAACAATCCCTCCCTTTACATATTGCCCATTTCTTTTACTGATAACTATTTGTTTTTATTAAACTTGATTTAACTCTGTTCAGCAAGGTTTGAAACTGGTTATCTAGCTTGTTTTTCAATTTCATTAACTATTTTCATGAGTGGAAATAAATTGTCTTTGTATGGTGGTGTTCGCCCGGTTCACACTCCACCTACATCTATTGAACAGGTTAAGAGGCTCATCCCTTGTTCCCTGTTTAGGACATGGTTTCTGGCTTTCTCTTTTCCAATCTTTTCACCATTACATAGCCCCCTGCACATCAGTGGCGTTACCGCCTTGCTCGGGGTGATACGATTAAAAAAAAAAAAAAAAAAAAAAAAATATATATATATATATATATATATATATATTTATATAGTAATCTGCAGACAGATCTGTATCACAGCTCATCTGTACGGTTAGACTCCAATTGCTTTTAACCCAGGATTGAAACCCGACCGAATCGTGTCAGTCGGCGATTCTACCTCTGGGCTATGGGTGCTCGGTAGAAGAAAGACTTTTTAGCACATATATTATCATTATACAAGCCCAATGCACACTTGTTCTTTTTGAGTTTTTCCTTTTAATATCTTGCTTTTTCTTCTTGTTTTATATTAACTCCCTTTTACCTTACATATTTGGAACTTATTCTTTCATATATTTTTTCTTCCATTTCTTTTAATATTAATCTTCCTTTGTTTTTTTTTTCTACTTTCACTTTATCCCCCAACACCCCGACACCATTAGATTTTCACATCTTTTTGCTGATTTTCAACACTTATTGCTATTTACTCGGTTATCATTATTGGTTGTGTGTAAATATTTTCATCATTGTCCACTAGTGAAAGCCAATCAATATGACTGCTTGGAGGCAACTAGTCTAATTCATTATTCAGCTAAAATTCCAATCTCAGATATCAGCCTTTAAATGAACTCTTTATAAAGTGAATGAAATTGCACAGCTGGGTATTTTTATCATTTGTAATCAATGTTTTATTACCACCATTATATAAACCATTTGTAAATGGATTGTGATGATGCAAATATGCATATCTATACTTAGATCACAGATATAAAGATGGTTATGTGATAAGGGACAACAACTTCATTTTTTTTTTTTTTGAATGAATGCAAAAGATTCTATTCCTTAAATTACTATTCACAAATACTTTAATAGAATAATTGAGTAAGTTATTTATATATCTAGTCTTAGATTTAGTTTTATGTTTAATATTTTATATAGGCTGTTGACACATGCCACACCCCAGAAAAATCACTTCAGCTGGCAGGCTAAAACATGAGACGGTAGTGTTTACTTCAGAAGTGAGTCTCTTAATGGACTCAACAGTCTACTGTATGGACTGAGGGTGACCCAAGCCATATTTGGTGGTCTTTGGCTGTTTGTCAAGAGCTTAGAGAGGAGATGATTGTTGAAAAAACAATGAAAGGATCATGAGAAAGTGAGGAAGAAGAAAAGAAACACCATGCAAGATCAGTTGCTGCTCAGATCAACAACAGCCAAGCAACTTACTCCAGGATAAGCAAGCTAATAACACAAGGCACAATCAGTGGAACATGGAACGTTTTTTTTTTACACTATGAATGCAGCAAAATTTAAGAACTAACAAACTGAGATGTTATTGCTAGGATATCATAGGGTTGTCAGAAGTTATGGACCGACATTGGTAGAACAATGGAAGATGGATACAAGATTTAGTTCTTTGGAATGGAGAAGGAATATCAGTATGGGGAGGCATTCATTGTCAGGATAGAGATTGCAGGAAATGCCATCAGCTGCACTCATTATAGTACTCCAGCAGAAACCTCACCATCCCTTGTTTCCTGTTTAGGATGCAGTTTCCAGTTTTTCTCTTTTCTAATCCTCTCACTTTTTTTTTTTTTTTTTTTTTCAATTGGAGTAGATAGACTAAACTATTGCCCGGTTCACACTCCACCCACGTCTATTGAACAGGTGAAGAGGCTTATCCCTTGTTTCCTGTTTAGGATGTGGTTTCCGGTTTTCTCTTTTCTAATCTTCTCACTCTTATGTAGCCCCCTGCACATCAGTGGCGTTACCACCTTGCTTGGGGTGATATGATAAAAAAAAAAAGTATCAGCCTAACTGTATAACATGACCATTATCCAGTTTTATGCTCCAACTTTAGACTAAAATGATGAGCAACTCAAAAAGTATCCAAGACAGACATCATCATTGTACAAGGGGGGAATGCTTGGGTATATACAAGAACTTGATAAGAATAGTCAGGAGATTTGCTATCAAGGAGGCTAATGACAAAAGCATTAGACTGAGATTGCCAGAAACCACCACCTCAACATATACAAACACTATATACCCTCATAAGCTGTCTTGAACTACAACCTGGTACTAACTTAACAGACAAGTCCACAACCAGATTGACTTAATTCTGGTTTCATAATGCTTCAAGTCCAGCATCAACCAAATAAAAAACAAGGACATTCTCTGGTACAACATCACCAGTGATCATGACCTTGAGATGACAACCTTTAGGTTAAAATGCAAAACTAAGCATTGCCCTAAGAGCTCCTGCGTCTGCTTTGACTGAGAAGCTGAAGGATCCTAAAGTCGCAGACCTATGCCAGCAGCAATTTTGCAACTCTCAACCTAACAGTGAAACTGACACTATTGCATTCAACATCAATGAAGTTCTACTCACAACAGCTGCAGAGGTTCTAGGAAAGCCATGAAGAAAATTCAGCTGTGGATCATGAAAGTTCTGAATTTGTACAAGACGTGAGAGCTAAGAGGAAAGAAACATGCAAGTGATGAAACTTGAACACAGTATCAAAACATAGAGAAGTCAGAAAGAAGTTATGAGCAGCCAAAGAGTGAATAGAGGAGCCGTGCACACCATGGAGTTTGAGTTTTGTTTAACGGCATATCTACCTCTGTGGGTTATTTTTTGCCAAAAAGTGGAGTTTTAAGGTACATCTTTTTATTTAATTTTGATTATAGTGAAAAAGTTGATTTAGTTAGATTTTAATTAAATTTTTTTGTTTTTATTTTAGAAAACTGAAAATGTCTTCTAGTTTTGTATTCAAAAATGTTTTACTGAGAATAATCTTTTTCTTTCAAAAATGTGTTGTGGTAATTTTTTCTTTAAAAATGTATATTTTTCTATGAAAGTATTTTTAGACTTTCATAGTGTTTTGACCCCAGTTTGGTGGTTAACTATTTGCCCATAGCTGGGACCCTAACAGGTGTTACCACTCCGGATCAGGTAGACATGTTTATCATGTACGGCCACCAGTAAAAAGAAAATATGGGTCATCAGTACACACACAATTAAAATGTTTTAATTATTTTAAAAATCTAAATTAGCTAAATTATTTATATAAAGCTTTTCAATTAGTAAACGTCGTCTTCATGCATTAATTTAACACCCTAGCATTAACAATGGAGGAAAGCTTAAGAACTTTCGGAAACTTTATAAATGATTAGAATAAAAAAAAATGAGAATTCTTGTAAAAATTCATTATTCATTGAGAATTTTTTTTTCTTTTCACTCTGATATCCTTAATTTACATTGTTCATAAGAGCAATTAAAAGTTTATCTAAATAACAAATGGCATAGTTTTATTGCATTTTCACAATTCAGAGCAGATTTTTTAAAAGTGGACTAATTTGAAAAAAAGACAGTTGATTAGCATTTCCCAATGACTCCTGAATTTAATTAATATTGGAAACAATCATGAATTTCTAGACATTTCCAGAAATTAACTGTTGGGTGTGGGATAACGAATATGAAAGAAATATTTTTCCCAAAATTTTCTAAAAAATGATTTCAGTCAATTATGAATAAGTCCTGAAATTTTCATCAAAATCTGACCATTTGATTTTTGGAAGAATTTTCAAAATTTGTCTTTCACTGGCAAAAAAGTGCTTTACATAATATTACATTTGCCATTATAAACCCTTGTAAAAATTACATCACTCACTGATGAAAGAAAAAGAAAATTTTCTAAAAAAATTTCAAACATGTTAGAAAGAATTTAAAAATGTTTTAAAAATAATTAAAAAATACTTTTATCTATCCTCTTAATAATAAACATCTTGCCAATAAAACTTTTTTTATTTAGTCTTTTTTTTTTCTTCATTCTATGCTGTTTTTTCAGCGAATTTTGGAGGTACCTATTTAATATATAGGGTCATAATCACTAGACAGCCTGTACAATTGCTAGTCACCAAATACAATACACTCATCTAAGTTTTAGAATATCATACCCAAGAATGTTAGACTTCTGCAAAAGTGGTTTGTAGTCAGTAGAATCAATTTCTTTGATTCATTTCCTTAACTGAAATTTGTGTCATCTAGCAAATTTTATTGTGTGCCGGTGTGGCGATCCAAAACACCTGGATTGAAAGGGGAGATTTTAATGTGAGATATCTAGTCCACAAAACACAAATTTCAAGAAAAGACAATGCAATAAGAAATGTTGTAAACATGAAAATATTATATTTGACAACATATATACAGTATAAACAATTTGTACAATTCTTTGTATTTTTTGTTTGATAGAAAAGTGTCTCTTAGATTTGAGTGAATGTTGGGTTGAATCAGACAGTGTCTATTTTGAGTCTGTAATTAAACAGAAGAGTAGCACAAAGTTTCTTTCTTTTTTATTTGCCTACTGCTAAGTAGGTGAAAAAGGGAAGTGTTTCAAATTATGGTGAAAAGGAGTGTGAATGAAAATTCAGAAAGGGAGAGAAAGAGCCAAATGCAGATAGTAGTAACTGGTAGAATGCGTGTGTAAAATGATGAACCAGTCAACTTAACTCAGAAAGTCTGTGTAGCTTCTTTCTGGCTGATGAGAGATGTGAAAAGTTTTACACCAGTTGAACGTGTCTTGTTGCTGTTGCTTTCCTTTTCATTTGTATCAGTTGAGTCAGCAACAGACCTGTTTGTCAACACTGGTCTCTTTAATGTCGGTGCCTATCTGTGTGTGCGTATCTGACACTGCGCCTTTCGGGCTGACTGGCATGACTGAGTGTCTCTCCTGAATCGCTGACTGACAGATCGACTGACTGCCATGACCAGTCAGGGGCCATCCTTAAATATTGAAATCTGGTCACATGGTAGGCTCTCAGGCATTTTTTCTCTAGCTGTGAAAAAAAACGTTTCGCCGACGTTATTTGAATTTTTCAGTTTTCCATCCAAACAGGATCTAGAGTTTCACTTTTCACACTGACTTTTGAAAAAAAAAACAAACAAAAAAAACTGCTTTTAGCTGTTCAAGTCCTCTTTTGTGGGTGTGAAATTTTACTTTGGGTTTTCCCAAACTGTTGGTAGATGGATGATATAGGATTCGTATTCTACACTGGGCAGAAATGAAAGCAGACCAGAGCATTGTTCATCTGGGTGATATTGCTGAATAATGGTGTGAACATGCCAAGAGAAAAAAAACACTACTTCTTTTCTATCCTTGAGGCACTCAGAGACATCTGTTTGTAACGTAATGCCGGTGGGGCTAATATCATGGCAGTTAATAACTTTTATAGCAAATTACTCTAATGCATAATGAAGAGCAGAGATACCATCTGTTTGTAACGTAATGCCGGTGAGGCTAATATCATGGCAGTTAATAACTTTTATAGCAAATTACTCTAATGCATAATGAAGAGCAGAGATACCATCTGTTTGTAACGTAATGCCGGTGGGGCTAATATCATGGCAGTTAATAACTTTTATAGCAAATTACTCTAATGCATAATGAAGAGCAGAGATACCATCTGTTTGTAACGTAATGCCGGTGGGGCTAATATCATGGCAGTTAATAAATTTATAGCAAATTACTCAAATGCATAATGAAGAGCAGAGATACCATCTGTTTGTAACGTAATGCCGGTGGGGCTAATATCATGGCAGTTAATAACTTTTATAGCAAATTACTCTAATGCATAATGAAGAGCAGAGATACCATCTGTTTGTAACGTAATGCCGGTGGGGCTAATATCATGGCAGTCAATAACTTTTATAGCAAATTACTCTAATGCATAATGAAGAGCAGAGATACCATCTGTTTGTAACGTAATGCCGGTGAGGCTAATATCATGGCAGTTAATAACTTTTATAGCAAATTACTCTAATGCATAATGAAGAGCAGAGATACCATCTGTTTGTAATGTCATGCCGGTGGGGCTAATATCATGGCAGTTAATAACTTTTATAGCAAATTACTCTTATGCATAATGAAGGGAAGAGCTACCGGGTTTCTCTGAACATTCAAATTTTCTGGGCAACTTTCAAACCAACTTCTCTATGTGTATACCATTTATAAAGACTTCGGTCAAAGAATAGTTATGATTAGTGAGTTTCTTACACAAAAAACCTTTTATATAACCCAGATGCCTATATGATAAGGTGATGGTTAATTTTGGCCACAACTTTTTAGTTTGCTAAATTTACATTGAAATTGATGTAAATACACTGGATAGACTGCTAATAAAGCAAGCCTTAAAGTTACTGAATATCCTGTGAACTTTTGGCAAATTCATTAGGCATGCCAACTTCCATGGGTTTATGAAGTTGGCTTGAGGATATCAATTTTACTTAATTTTACTTCAAACTCTTCCGACGTCCTAAGTATTTGATGTGTTTAAATTAATATTTTTAAACCTGACATATTTTCATCAGACTCCAATTCAATTAATCACTCTCTCTACTAATATCTCTACTCTTCTACACATAATTCTTTCAATACCACCACTAACCACTTTTCTTGCACTATGATGTCTCAACCTGGACCACTGACCTGTAGCAATGAAAATCATATCTGATAAAGGGGTGCGATATGGTTTTGGCATGACATTTTTTTAGATCAATATTCTTTGAAAAATTTTCTTTTTCTTTAATTGAGTCAGTCTTAATTTTCCAGCTTCCTTTCGGACATGGAATTATTTCAGATATTCTCCATTCAATAATAAATCCTCCTCACACTCAACAATGCATGGAATTATTTCAACACCATAAAAATTTTTAATTTACGATGCAATGGCTGTTTTTGCTCTGAAGAAAAGTCTTCAGTTTAAAATTCAAAAAGACGTGCCTACAAATTTATTCTCTCTATACATTTAAATGGACAAAGATGTACACATGGGTTTAAGGAACAGTCATGTTTTTTCATTTTGCAAGAAATCATTCTTTTTTGAAGACAATGAATTGCTAACATACAAATACAACCTGTATTACACGTGTACATGCATGCATAACTGAGATTACATTCAGTAATTTTTCATTTTCCAAGAAATTATTCCTTTTTGAAGACAATGAAAAATTACTAACATACTCGACCTGTATTACATGTACATGCATAAGCAAGCATACATTCAATTTTCTACTGCTTATGTTTTTATTTTTATCACTATTGTTTTCAATATTTCAGATTACAATAGCTATCGAGTTCTGGACATAAATTTAGTGGAAAAGTGACCAAAATTAGTGCATATACATTTTTGCCTTAATAAATTCTATGTACCATGGCTTCAGGACATTGGAAATAATGGCTCTCCACAACTTACTATTCTATGTAGCTCTTAGTAAGAGCTGCCCTTTTTGCTCTCTCTCTCCTGATAACTGTTTTGTCATTCATTTATATAAACTCATTACATAACTCACCACTTTCCTCTATCCCCTTTGCCTTCTATGTCCCGCAAGTCTTTAATTCTCATAGTTCTTTTATCATTGTCTTAGAAATTTCAAGTTTCTTTATGATTCTAAGTGTCTTTGTTTCCATTAGACTTAAATTATAATAACTAATTTTCATTTATTGAACCTCTACTCAGATAAGTAGCTGAGTCTAACAATGTAAAAGATATGCATATTTTTTTTTATTAACTTTAAGATTTGGGCCAACAAAGTGTGTGTGTGTGTGTGTATATATATATATATATATATATATATATTAGCAGTATAGCCCGGCATTGCTCAGGTGTAATGGAAGCTTTAAAACTAATCCATGGTCCTGGAGCTCAGATTTTTTGGACATTGGCACAAAAGACTAAAAAGCAATAGCTGTTTCCAGTTAAAGCGAAACCATAGACTGAAAGAAAAATGAATGGATGGAAATCAAATTTTCATTTCCTGGTATCGATATCAAATGAGTTTTTTTCGTCGTAAACTGAATGTTGAAGGCTAAATAAGTCCTCTGAGTAAATGGTATTATGGCTGAGACTAAGAACTACAATTATGCCTACTTAGAGCCAAACCCAAAACAAAAATAAAAGGACTGAAAAAAATACACACATACAGGCAGATAAACAGACACACAAACATCTTGCCTTTTATATATATATATATATATATATATATATATATATCTCAATTTTCTGCACTATTGTAAGAACTGCTACCTTGAAACTTCTGAATATCATTTCTGTCTTTGTCTATGAGTGTATCAAATTTGATTAAAATCAGACCACTCCTTCTATAACCAAATTTTTTCGATTATCGATTTGATATTTATCCGGGGTACCTCGACACAAAACCTAGCTAAGAATACTTGCAGACGCTTATAATACAACTGTGTAAATTTTCCAGAAAATTAGTTCAGCCGTTTCGGAATCTATAGGTAAGGGACACACACAAAGTTCCATTTATAAATAAGTTTATATATATATATATATATATATATATATATAATGATGTCAAGTTTGTGAATTGTGAGGATAATCCAAAAAGATCTACTTCATATAAAATATTAAGCACTAGATTTGTAGAGAGAGCTGAATGGATGTTTTCCAGAGCTATATGATATCTATAAAGCTATAAATCTTAACACATTATATAAAGTGGTTATAAATTATATTTCTACTTCATTTTTTCAGATCATACTTTATTCATTTCATTCAGTACAAATATTTTCCCAAAATAAACTTTTTTTTATTAAATAAAGGGAAGATAGATGGATTGGTAAAGAATAAAAAAGAGCTATTGCTAACCTTGGCATTAAAATATCAAGGCACACTATTTCCTGAATACTTAATGAAATAAATCTGAACAGTCAGGTAGCCTCTACTAAACCTTACATTTCTAAAAAGAATCAAAAGAGGTGATTGAAATTTGCCACTGAACACCTCATATGGACAGAAGAAGAGTGAGATTGTGTTCATTTCAGCGATGAGTCAAAGTTTAACCTGTTCAGTTATGACAGGAGAAAGTTCATTCGACGTTGTTCTAAGGAATGATATTTGCCTCAGTGCACTAAAAGTAGCGTTAAATTTGGAGGAGGAAGCATGATGGTGTTTGGCATGATTTCAACTGCTGGTTCGGGACCTCTTGTTTGGCTACATGGTAAAATTAACACAACTGTATACAAAGAGATATTGAAGAAACATGTACCTAATTTGAAAACTGCAATTAATCAACAGCTGTATTTATGCATGATAACGCCTCATTGTCACACAGCGAAGTCTGTTAAGACATTTCCTTGAGGAAGATCTTACTGTTATGCAGAGACCTGCTCAAAGCCCGGACATGAATCCTATTGAGAATGTTTGGAAGTTACTAAATGAAAAAGCAAAGGAAAAAATTCAACAAACATCAAAGAACTATGGATTAATTTGAAAGGAGAATGGGAGAAAATATCCGTTAATGCAATACGTTAATTTGCTCATGTAGCAAAAGATGTCAAGCTGTTATAGAAAGTAAAGGTTTTTCACATCAAGTACTAATGAATTATGAACGCTATTTTCATATGGATATGATGTATCCATTATAATAGCATGAGTTTGTTAATCATTATGATGTTTTCGATCGTCTATTTTTTCCAATGTTCTAATTATTCTTATAACTTTATCAAAACAAGTTTGAGCTTTATATTTTGTAATTATAGTTTACCTTTATTTCCTTATTTTTTGTTAATAAAATGTTCTTTGAAGCTTTAAAATAAGTTATTTCACATATAAACTTTTTCTTAATATCGTTCTTATCTTTATGCTTGCTACTCTATGTTCAATATATTTTCCCCCAAAATTTGAATTTTAGTGTCGTGCATTTATATATCTGTGTTGTTTGTGATGCTGGTTTTTAATTATAATCCCAATGTTAATGATGTGAAAAGAAACCCATAGGCAGTCAATTAACGATTTTAACCATTGTATCCATAAATTCAACATAACCTTCCTCCAATTTTGTTCTTTTATTCTTTCCTTATATTGACTTAATCATTTGTTTTCCGGACAATGTAAAGAAAAACTATTAATGTGAATGATTACCTGGAAGGATTTTTATTTCATCTCTATTCACCATTTCTATCATAAGAAACAAAAATTTACAGAAACCTATTAATCATTTATAGAATCTCTTTGGAAATCATCCAATTGTTTAAATATTAATGAAAGAATGGCTTATTTAAAGTAATCACACTGTATTCCCATATCGGGACTTCAGTCAGTCAAGTGCCATACGTGAAACACGCTTGGGCGATCATGTCTCAAAAGAGGCATGACTGACTGGGCAGAAAATTATCCCGCAGTAGGTTGCCATTGCTTTCTCCGGTAGACTGGTTGCCAGCCAAGGCTATAGAACCCAATCTGTCCTGTTATTTAACCCATAGCTGGAGGGAAGAGATGGATTAATACCTTTCCCAAGGGTATTTGCGCATAAGTGAATGCATTGAATTCAACTGGAATTCCAACTTGTCTCCCCAATTTCTCGTTCCGAGCCGATATCCAATGCACCACAATGCACATCACATATCGGGACTTATATACACTTATTCCAGCCTCATTTCTCATTTATAAAATTGTCTGCAAAGTCATCTTTGGGGATAACCATCATTTGCTTTTATAGTGGCTGGTCCATTCTTTTGAAGGGTAGTTGTATATTGTTGAAGATTAACAGAATTTGGCCTCATTGTAGATAGGCCACTATAAGTTATAAAAAGATTATTAATCAAGAAAAGCAAATTGAGTTGAAAAATAACATTTTACATGTACACACATCAATTAAGGTTTTTACGATTAAAGTAATCCTTTAAATATGGGTTCAACGGATGTTAAAATGTTCATGGCAATAAAATACTGAAAAGAGAATTAATGCTTAGGTATGTGGGAGTGTTGTAAGTAAGGAATGTCTTTGATGTATTCGCTCCTTTGGTCAGTAAGTAGTTTTGAGACAGCAAAGAAGGCAAAGATAGGAAAGGGAGGCGAGCATAGTAAGCCACTTGACGTCAGTCAAGGGGAGATACTAATTACTCTCGTCTCTCTCGAGTGTCTGTGTGTCTGTCTGGGTCTGTCTGGCAATGCTTTCTGTATCAGCTTTTTATAGCTTCTTTTTGGATCACAGCAGATCATTTGGGAATTAACATCTGTATTTGATTCTGGGCTTCCCATTGGCTGATAAATAAAATTCGTGTAGGCTCGCGAACTGGAATTTAATGTTTATTTTTTACTGGAACATCTGCATGAAGCTGGGTGCGCACCGACAAATTTTAGTGACTTGCTTTTTGGTCATGAGAGTGCAGACATCCGGTCCCTCGCTGTGCTCGGTCGGTATTACCATACTTTACATTTTCTCTAATTATGTCCGGGGTCTTAAATGAGAATTTTAGTTTGGGGAACAGTCAGAAGTTGCAGTGAACCAAATAGTATTGTAATACTGAGCAACCTCACAAGAGTTTCTGTTCACACTCAAATAGTGTCTCACGACCGGCATGAGTATGTTTGTGTGTGATTAATTGTGAAGTTACAGAATGCCCAAATTTTTAAGCTGATTAACTTGATAATGAAGGTGCATTCATCTTTGTTATCAAGTTAAGTGCCATACGTGATACATGCTTTGTGCGATCATGTCTCAAAAGAGACATGACTAACTGGGCAGAAGATTATCCTGCATTAGGTTGCCATTGCTTTCTGTGGTAGACTGGTTGCCAGCCAAGACTATAGAACCTAATCTGTTCTATTATTTAACCCATAACTGGAAAGAAGAGATGGATTAATACCTTTCCCAAGGGTATTTGTGCATAAATGAATGCAAGGAATTTAACTGGAATTCGAACTCGGCTCCCTGATTTGTCATTCCAAGTCGATATTCACTACACCACAATGAACATGTACTCAGATTATAATATTGATTTCAAGTTTAGCTCATGGTAACATTAGCTGTTTCTATAGAAGGAAATATTCAGAATCAATCAGTTTATTTCATCAAATGATCACTTAACTCATATCAGTAAACATTCTGGATTTACTCATCTCTCTTAAAAGAATAATTTTCCCCTTCAAATGTTTCATTTTGAAACTTATGGATTTTACAAATTAAGAGCACAGGAGATCAGAACAAAACAAAAAAAAAAAAAATATAATCAGCTTACCTTTTGCAGTTCTTGCAGTAAATGGAAAATAATTTTTTTTTCTCTTTTCAGGGTATTTCTAAAATAATAAAAAAACAAGGCAAACTTATTTCACAGATTATGCATTGTTAATGTAGAAAATTAAAAAAAAAAAAATCCAGAGCAAGCATCCATAATTTGCAAGAATTCATCCTTGAAGCAGAAGTTTCGTTTCATAAAAAGATGGATGAATGGACTGAGATATATATATATATATATATATATGTGTGTGTGTGTGTGTGTGTGTGTGTGTGTGTGTGTAGAAAAACTTATTTTGGTTTTCCAAATACTTCTGAAAAGTGAATATTTATTAAATAGCATCATAAACTTGTTTTTGTGGGGGTGTTTGGTTTTCATTATGCAAACAAACTAAGGTAAATTATCTGCAAATACATTTAAAATATTACAAGCAATAGAAACATCTGATTAACTCAAGATGCTAGATATTTGAATATATATATATATATATATATATATATATTTTTTTTTTTAAATGGTTATGTATTTGAAAAATTCATCATAAATACCTATCTTTTAGCATTTTTGTAAAGTATTTTTATTTTTACATTATTATTTCATTACAATATTTTGAAATGCTACAAACTCATCAGTAAACTTTTGTTTCAATGACAAAATATTTCATGTAAAATTAGTGTTTATTCACTTCTGGCTTATGCTTAATGCCAATGTTAAGCTGCATGATTTGGGAGAGGGTCTTTCTTTGAATGTTTATCTCATGAGGATGTGAAAGAGATTGCATTTTCCTCTATTAGGTTGCTTATATAACTTCCTATCATTCATTTATAATTCAAAAAAAGGTCAAATTGGCAGCCAATTTAAAACATTACCTATAATCTGTTAACTGGGGTAAGAAATGGATGGTCAATTTTAATGCCTCCAAAATGAAACTGCACTTTTTAAATAGTCTTTTATAAATCTGCCATTCATCGACGAATTGAATATTGCTGCTATTTAGTCTGGTGCTTCAGATGTGTGTTCAGTGATACTTCATAAAATCCAAATAAGAATCTGCAATGTAACTGGTCATGACCTGGCATCTCAGTTCCAGGTACTTTTCCACAAATATTTCCATGGTAATTGTTGTGATGAGATTTTCTTTTTGGTCCCTTGACTTTACAAATTTAAGCACAGCACTATTGAATATGCATTGTGGCAAATGAATATTGTCTCAGAATTAGAAATTTGTCTAGTAGAGTTCAAATTCCAATTCAATTTCTTGCATTCACTTTCATGCCAATACCCATGGGAAAGGTATTAATCCATCTCTTTTCTCTCCAGCTCCTACAGAAAAAATGGCAACCTACTGTGAAAAAAATATTCTGTCTTGTCAGTCATGGATCAAAAGAGACATAATCATCCAAGTCTATCACATATGGCTATTAATCAACTAGCTTAGCAGATAGGTGTCAGCATTTTACAGTTGAAATTGTTAAATGTAAATTTAAGTTCTATGCTAACAGTTTCTTCTCTTGCACTTCTCGATTGTCGAACACTTTTCTGACTTCTTGCTTTCCAGTCAACTTTGATCTTCAATAATTGCAATGTCAATCATCATTTTTTGTTTTAATTCCTGTTATCATTTCTCTCCTTCAATGTCTTTATTGCATTTCTCAGAGTGAAATGATTAAAAATGAAATTCTCCTTCATGTGTACATTTTAAGCTCAACTAAGCCAACCTATTGTATATAGGTCAGAATAACCATTGATATACTTTGAAGCCCAATTTTCTACCTGGTGTTTATAAAGTTACCTTCAAGGCCAATCTTTTGATATACCTGACTTTTTTGATACTCAGGTATAACGAAAGTTGACTTGGATATCTAAAATGGTTCCTTAACATTAAATTTCATTCAGACCTCTGATATTTCCTGACATGAATCACAGACTAAATTTATGTCAGTTTTCTGAACCTCTGAAATTAGAGACACTAATGTGAAATTGCTACTAAAACTTCATACAGAAAGTAGTTAACATATCCTCAACAGAGTTGAAAAGCATTTATGAAGCCTTTAAGGTAATGAATGATTCTCTACAACCACTTTCCCCACAGGTGCAATGTCACAAATTGAGTTTCTCTTACTTCTAGTCATCTGAACCTTATAACTTTTCTTTGAAGGAGTTGAAGATTGTAGTGTTCTGGGAAGGATCCACCTGGGAGTTTGAAAAAGGAAGAGAAAAATCTTGCTGGTTAAAGATCAAACTGCCATTTTTAACCTAAAAATATTTAGTCATTATTTAGATAACTTCAGATTGTTTTAACAAAAACAGGTTTTGACCACACTCACAGAATTTATAATAGCCAAAGACTCATGTCTTAGTGAAGGTCATACACTCAGATATGAATTAGTGAAGACCACCAGAGAAACTGATTAACATTACAGTTACCGTGGACATATTTATAGGTCTTTACAAAACTTATTTTTTGTTGACATACACAAATATATTATTCAATATGAAAGACAATGAATGTTTATTAAGTTTAATCATGAGCCATTCTAATCATTGTATTTTGGCTTTAATTTCAGGTGAAAATAAAAAGAAAAATTGTCCAACATTTGGATATTCTGTTATGATGCTAGTTCTAAGCTTTCAGCTCACGAGCCATCTTCAGAGAGATTACAGGGATGTTAGCAAAGACATCCACTATCTAAGATGATGTTATCTTGTGTTGACATAAAACATTATTAAGCAATAATAACAGACACCGAATAGCAGACGCAGTTTCTAACATCATAGAACTGCATTACAAATTTAAGAATTCAGGGGCACATTTCTTCAAGACAATGACCAGGATTTCATCGCCTCCCCTCACCTTATGGGGGTCAAGTTTTGAAATTATCTTAGATACCAGAGTGGGGATTATATAAACACCTCTCACTTGAGCCTGCGAGCAAAGCACTCAGCCTTGTCTACAGATGCAATGAAAACCTCAAATGTATTGATTAAGGAAGTGATGGAAGATTTACTGATGTTCAGCACACATTTACAGAGCTGCCAATAGTCTTTGGAGCAGAATTTCTCTCAGCAAACAGTTTACCATCATTCAAGATTCTATTGTACTCATTACGAGCAAAGTCAAATAGGTACCTATTATGGTCAGACACATGTCAAGGTCATGTTTTCTTCTAATAAATTCTACTCAGTATTTATGCCAACATTTGATTCACAATTTAAATCAAGGATCAATCTTTTTAATATGTGAACACATTCAGTCTGTTGAATTGCATGCAATTTGTGATATTAGACTCCATAATGCTAATAATTTCACCTCCACCAAAGTCCAGTTCAATAAGCTAATTTTTTTTTTAATTACTATTATTTTATTTGTACTTATGAACAAATCCCCTTAAGTTTATATTTTAATATCTCATTTTATTTTCTTCATTTTTCTTATGTTTTATATATATATATATATATATATATATATATATTACTTTTATTATTTTTTTTGGCGATTTTATCTTTTTCTTCGAGTTAAAATTTTCAACATGCCTGGCTTTTATCACAAATCATTTGCTACACTACCGTCTAGTCAGTCATACACACACAATTCTTTGGGATGTTATAACCTCCCACACCCTTAATTCATTTCATTGGCTGACATTTTTATTTATTCCTTCATTTTTATTATATACATATATATATAGCCTTAAGCAATACTGACATTGTGCGAACCTGAGGAACCTTTCAGCCAACACTTTTCAAAGGTCTTTGTTGGCGTTATTGTTAATAATAAAGCTGGACACAGGCAAAACACAAGTTTACTTATGTAAAAATTACAAAAATTGACCACATTTTACTGCCAGATGGTGTTTTAACACTGACACTTTATAGCTATTAAGTTGCAATATGCTATTATAATAGTTACCATATATTTATGCTCTATTTTTGTATTGAGCACCTTTCAAAGTAAATATCTGCATTTCTTTAAGTAAATTTTAGTTTTTCATAACATTATTCTGAAGGGAACTTTTGATAACTTTTGACAAAGTCAACATACTAAATGAAACCTTTAAAAACAATACAGTAATGCTTGTTAAATGATACTCTCAAGTAATTCCTCAGAAACAATCTCTTAAATGACACACAACACCGGAATGATGAACAACACAGAACACACTGACTTGTGAGTGCTTTTTCTACAAATAGTTATGTTCATTTGATCCCAGTAAAACAATTCAATCAATGATTATGTTTGTTGCCTGGAGATCGGTGTTCAATCATACGTGTTGTATCGACAGTTTTTACATACATAACATTTTTAAAATAGAAAAAGATAAACTTTCAGTAACTGCAATGTACAGGGTGTCAGGATAAATTGTTGCCATTTTGTTTTTAATTTTGCACATCTTTGTTTTTTTTTGTCAACTGCACATTATAGTAAAGTTAGATGATGGCGTTTTAACACCAACATTTTATAGCTATTGTTGCAGTATGCTATTATAATAATAATTACCATATATATTTGTGCTCTATTTTTGTACTGAGCACCTTTGAAAGTAAATATCTAACTGTGGAATGTACTTCCATTAGTAACCATTACTTATATCCTACAGGCAAAAATTTTGAGGCCCACCGTGCATTTCTTTCAGAAAATTTTAAGTTTTTGATAACGCTTTTATTTTGTCAACTGCACATTATAGTAAAGTCAGTTGGGCACCATCTGTGAGAAATTTACTCTGCCAGAAATTTGTAAGAAACATGCTGTACTGTTTAGCCAGAAGCTCCAATACGAACATTTCAGAGTGTTTGGGTGTCAATATGAGGACAGTGCAGAGAATTTGGAAAGAGTTGGACGAGTCTAATGGTGATTACAAAGGTGTTTGGAGTGACCACTAGTGATGGCGATGTGTCTTCATTTATCTTCACACTCAACATGAAAGTCTGCCTTTAAAAGGTAGTGCTATTCTAGATAAAAAGAGTGGTTGCTGGGCGACCCTATGCCTAGTAACAGGACTTTGCATTATACCACACAAGTAGTAGAACCCAATCATGGCAGTTAGACAATTTCTGCAATCACGTCACTGACATTTATAAACCAATGACATCCTCACTTTTGTATATAAACAAGTGCAACAAAAATCTTACATTGCCTTGATAAAGTCCCTCAAAAGACAAAAGGTGTCAGCTCAGAATGTTTTTTTTTCCCCTCATCTCTTAATTCATGTGTCTCTGAATATTTATATACAAATATCTGTATTGATGTCCATCCCAGGACATCTTAAAATATCATTTGAAACAACAACACTTTCCTGTTTATTCAGGAATAATTTCAGTTGATTATGTAGACTTTCTTACATCAGTGTAAAAACATGTCTGCCAGTCAATTCTGATATTTGATATGTTGTCCTCACGAGGATTGGAATGTTGCAATAATTCATTAAAAAAATTTGCAGTAGACCTCAGAAAGAGAATGGCGCCAGTTTTGTGATTTTATAAAGAATTGAAGTTTTGGAAATTCTAACATTTTTTTTTTATTATTATTTTTTTAAATGCTATCCTCACAAAGAAAGAATATCTTGATGAAAAGTATTACAACAAAAAGCAAATGAATCTCTTTTTGCAGGCATTTTTATGTTTAGTCAGTTCTACATAGCAACAAATACTTGACAATCTCATTAAAGATCAATAGACTTGAAGCAACAAAAATGTCACTCTACTGAAGGATGCTGAGAATATCATAGAAAGAACGAGACGTTTTAAAAGAAAATGGAAACAAAAGGGACACTAGTTCTTAGCCTCATATACAACTGAAATTAGTAGGGCACATACTGAGGAAAAGGGCTTACAAAACTGATACTCACAAGGAATATTTAAGGCAAAAGGGGACAAAGGAAAGCAACACATAACATACCTAACAAGCTTGCATAAATGGTTGGCAGAACAGCAATTAAGAGTGATAGCAAAAGAGACTTTACTGGAGCTGAAACAAAGGAGAGAAAATTGTAGCTAGACATGATTACCCATATACTGAAGGGATGTGGCAAAGGAAGGAAGGTCAAAATCAATCGGGTGGGTTCCAGTGACCAAAAATATATCAATTTATACTCTAAAATGACGGACAAGGACATTTTGTTTTTAACCCTTTGTTGCATATTGGTTACAATTGTAACCAATATGCATATGGTTACAATATGCATATTGGTTACAATTGTAACCAATATGCAACAAAGGTTAGAGAAAGGCTGCAATTGTAACCAATATGCAACAAGGGTTTGATCTCAAATGAAATCAGTTGAATTTTTTTAAAAAGATATTTACTTATCCTCCTATGGATAGAAGATATAGTACAAAATCTTATAAATTAGAACTTCACATCAATGGGGTGGATAAAAATTACAGAGCTCTCTCAGCAGCTGCTTCTTGTCAGGAGATTTAAGAATAAACCTCCATCTTATTCTTTATATAGTGAGGTTTTGCTAAGGTAAATGGTATTATTAGCCACTTCCTTAGAAAATATTTGGTATTCATTGATCAAACAGCTTCTACTACCATCAGTTGAAGTTAATAACATTTTTCTTTAAAATAAATAGTAACTGTTATCGCTCTTTCCAGTGTTGATGGGGGTTTCCTTCCTCACCTTTTGTTTGATGTAGTGTGGATCATTAACCTCTTGATCATGTCTTTATTCTCTCTTCAAATTATATCTGATATACATTTTACTTGTTACTGCTGTTGAAAGTTCTCAAGGGATGTAGTTTCTGCTACTTGGTACAGTTATGAACGCCCAAGTTTATACTATACATCACCATTGTGTTCTCATGAAAATGTAGGTAAGTATTCTTGCAAAAAATATTACCAGACTCTTTCTTCCAGTATCAATATCTATCTTGCACACTGGTAAGTGTACCATTTGTCTTTGCATTGAATATTACTGCTACATAAAAACCATAAAAGAAACTGCAATCTCAACTTGAGTCACTTTCCCACAATGGTAACATAGCTTCTCTGTACATTTTCTATATTTTCCCAGTAATTCTAATGAGCTTTTATATTTGGTCTCTCAACTAAACAAATTTGGGTGCAATACTCGATTGGCTAGTAGGTCTCAACTTCATTACTGAAATTGATAGTTCCTTCTCCTGCACTTCTGACTTGCCATCTATGATCTGCAAAAATTAAATGCAATGTCAGTTGTCATTTTCTATCTGTCTTGTTTAGTTTTTTTTTCCTCTCTCAATAACCCCTTGTATCATAGTGGCCTTTATTGTCTTGCTTGGGTGAAATGATAGAAAAATTCAATGCTTGACAATATAAGAAATGATTCCAATCTAGGATTAATGCCAAAATAAACTGAAATTCATTTAAATATTTCTGTTCTGTAATAAAAACACTGAATATGACAATTTTCTTGTATGAACTTTATTCTCTACATAATTGTTATATCGGTCAGAATTTTTTTTAAATTGATTTCCTATCTTATTTTTCCTCACATCTGCTATTGATTAAAATTTGATCCTAACTGAAGATATTTGATTTACTTACAAATAAAAGCAAATCTCATGGGATTTTTTTTTCATTGGCTTAATTTTTTTCATTATCTTACAAAAGCTTTTTTTTCTTTTTACTTAATTCTACTTTTTCTTTACATTTGCTCTCATCAATTACAATTGTCTACTAAATCATTTTTATTCTTAATTATGCGCTTCTAAATTTTTTTTTACAAATCTATTTTTCCTGTTTACTGATTGTTTTTTATTTACTTTTTTCAACTCTTTTTCCCACTTTCTATTCATTTTCTTTATCGATTTAATTTTTTTCTTTCATTTTTTCTCATGTTCTTTTAGTCTATTTCTTAGTCTTTCTCTTCTTTCCTTCATTTTGTAGTATTTTGTCTTATTTTTTTACCTATTTCCTTTTGCTGTCTAACTTATTTCTTATTTTTCTTTATTTCATTTGTTATTCATTCACAAGTGTTATTTTGCTTTTTTTTCTCTCCTCAATTTGCCAGTTAGTTATCTTTGCTTAATCCCATTTTAAAAATATTCTTTAGGATTCCAAGATTGCTGATCATGTTTGTTTTGCTATCTTTCTCCTGCTCCATTCTCCTCATTAATTGCTTCAATACTTGACAAAATCTCCGCAAGTCCATCTTACTAATTGGATTAAAAAAACAGTCACCAGCAAGACAAAAACATATTTCAACCAATCTCTTGTCTATTTTTGCAGCAAAAGACAATCTTTCACTACTTCAAAAGTTGATTATTCAAACCCAGTCAACTTGTAAAAATAAACATGTATCTTGAAATGAAATACATTCCCAAAAGCATAAAAGTTAATAAGATTTACCAAACAGACAAACGACTTTAGCTTTAGTCTTTGCACCTGTAGACAAAAACCACTTATCAAACAAGGAGACTAGATTCCTCATGTGGAAATACTTTAATTTAGATACCATTGGGATGGTATCACCATCTTTTCTCAAAGGAAATGAACATACTGATTAAATCAATTCTTTTATGGAAATGAAAAGAACACTAATACTTAAGAAAAAGAAATTTTGAGGGCACATAATGAGGAAAGAGCTTAGAATCAGGCAAGATTCAAGCTGAAAAAATATGTATTAAGATTTGAGTACTGATATTGATAAATTTGCTGATATAACCAGCTGTGACACTATCTCCCACTGATATATTTTTTTTTTGGTTTGGTTTAATACAATGGAGAAGGAGATTAATATTAGTAGTATTATTAATTATGCTTTATTGTAATTTGCGATGGGAGCTTATGTAAAAAAAACTTTTTAATACTATTGTGTACTCGTAAAATCTGCGGAATAGATAAATTAGCTGACAATTTGAAAAAGGAAAGAAAGAAATAGAGTTTTCTTTCTTTTTCATATACAAAAGGGATTGTTTTGGGCCAGGTGGAAATTTGACAAAATGGTCAGTCATAACAAAAAATCCTCAACAGTTGTTCCTGGGAATTGAAAAATCTGAAGATGTAATTGAAAGAAAGACAGAAAGACATTACATCATGTGAGCTGTTGATATTTCATTCGTCAAGCCATTCCCCCCCCCCACACACAAATCGTGTGGGTGGAAAACAATCTCATTGGTCAAAAGCTTTGAGTCGGTTAGATCCCCCGAGAGGATTGGAGATGGTTATAAAAATAGAGACTCAGCAAGAAAAATCAGATAAGTTGGGAGAGAGCTTCCAGGCAACAAGGATAAACCAACCCCCACCCCGCCACCAATAGCCGCCTCTGATTTGGTAAATTCCGTTAAGCTCCGATAATGACCCAAAAGAACTAAGTTGAATAGAAAATTGACAGCTCTGGTTATAGAAAATATGTGAAAAGACCTTAAGAAGTTGAAAAGCCCTGATATTTTTAACGAAACTTGGAAAAGACACTTGTATTTAAAGATTGAAAGCTCTGATATTATTAAACGAAACCTCTCTCTGTTGTAAACTGGCGTTCCAACAATTGTACTTTCTGCTTTTGTAATTAATAATTTTTTTTTATTATAAAGACTTTATTTGCAACTCTCCGGGCGTCTTCGACCTTATTCATTTAATTTTTTTTTTTTGGTGCCGTGTTTATTTTTAACCACAAGTATACACAAATAACCTATCTGGATCTGGTACGGCTTCTGGAATTGCACAACGTGACTTTCCGAGATCAAATCACAATGTGGCCAGTGGTCCATTGCTGTAATAGACATCTTGCGGATCAGCTTCTATGACAGGATCATCACAACCAGCAACAGCGGCCCGAAAGTGTTGACATAACTGGTATCGTTTCAACATCATCGCAGCAGGATCCGTTCCCAGACCTGTGAGCAACCGAACCAGCCAGCCAGCCTGGGAAAGAGTATTACACCAGCACGAGTTGGAGATTTTACAAATTATAGATGGTTAGTTTTGCAGTGGTCTTTTTTAAAGATCATCTTTTTATAACGAGCAACACTGACAGGCATTTTCACTGATTTTCAAGCATGTCAGTAAAAGGCTCAACATTTTAGCAAGGAAGTCTATATATATATATATGTGTGTGTGTGTGTGTGTGTGTGTTTGTTCACATTTAAAGATGTTTTCTACTAAATGTGTTCTTCCCTTGCATAATACAGGTAGACCCCTGATTTGCTGATTGCTAGCAATATGGCACTTTGAATCAAAACAAGAACACACTATACCTTTGTAGGTCTATTAAAAGATTCTAAAGTTCTAATTCACAACTGTTCAAGTCCATTCAAAACCAGAAATACCATGCAAAAATGTGTATGCAACATTTTCTTTCATTTATGTAACCATTTCATCGACTATAAAAGAATGCATATTTGATCTTGTCACAGTGACATTCTTGATCCTACCATGTTGCCAAATACATGAGACATAGCCTTTGATCTTCTTTGCTCAAGTCAGATGGCCAAATGTTTTACCTTGAGTGAACAGGAAAATACAAGATATTTGGAGAGAGAAAAAGAATGACCTTTCATGTATATTTAAAAAGCAAAATCTTAATGTCAATTATTTTGTGCTGACCTCTTATTACGAGGGTCATTCAATAAATAAAGTGAATTTTTCAGTATAAGGACTTCTAATACAGATAGCAGCTTACTTTTTATTTTATTTTTCAACAATCTCCCAACAGCGTCACACACTTTTCCCATCTGTGCACAAGCTTCCGTATTCCCTCAGCATAAAAATTTTTGGACTGATGTCTCAGCCAATTGCTCACAGCACTTTTGACTTCATCACTTTCAAACTTCGTGCCTCTCGTGAACGCTTTCAAGGTACCAAACAGGTGAAAGTCTGAAGGGGTAAGGTCTGGGTCGTAAGGGAGATGAGGGAGCAGTTTCCAGCCCAGCTCATTGATGGTCTGCACCATCTGGGCTGCTGTGAGAGGTCTTGCATTGTCTTAATGCAAACAACTCCATGTGACTGATGACCCCTGTGTTTGTATTTTATGTCTTTCTTGACCTGTCTCAGCAGTTCACAGTAGTTGGCACTGTCAGACTGAATGAGGTAATTGACTGATTCGATCGCCTCAAGAGAGCTCATTTCTGTAAGCCTCCTAGGCCTGTCTTCATCCTCAACACTGTTCTATCCTTCTTAAGACAATTTAAGCCATTGTTTTTTTTTAATCATATCACCCCAAGCAAGGCAAAAATGCCACTGATGTGCAGGGGGCTACGTAAGAGTGAAGAGATTGGAAAAGAGAAAAACCAGAAATCACATCCTAAACAGGAAACAAGGGATGAGCCTCTTCACCTGTTCAATAGACGAGGATGGAGTGTGAACCAGGCAATAGTTTAGTCTATCTACTCCAATTGAAAAAAAAATTAAAAGAGAGTGAAAAGATTGGAAAAGAGAAAAACTGGAAACCACATACTAAACAGGGAACAAGGGATGAGCCTCTTCACCTGTTCAATAGACATGGGTGGAGTGTTAACCGGGCGATTTGGCTGAAACATGTGGCACCATACACAGTTGACTTTTTCCAGCAAAACTTGATAACTGACCTCTGTTCAATCCTGTAGCATGCTTCTTTGTTTGTCTCCAAAACTCTGTTTCTTTTTCAATCTGCAAAACAAATTAAATGCCTTTGAAGAAGTAAAAGAAAAAATTTAAATGAAGTAAGCTTCTATCTGTATTAGAAGTCCTTATTCCAAAAAAAAATTCACCTTAGTTATTGAATGACCCTTGTACATCTAAAAACATGATTGATTTACTAACAAAATGATTAATTTCAAATCAATGAAGGTATTTTTGCTATTTTCTTAATCTTGTTGGTTTATTATTTTAAAACTCAACATATTTTAATTCTGGCTAACAATCTGTTCCTGATTATCAATGCTTTTATATAATAAAGTATTCATTGCATTCTTTCAGAAATTCTTTACATCCCTTTTGACCTCTTACAGCCCTCGCTTTTTTTTTTTTACTTTTCACTCAATTTTCATCATAAAATCAAATAGCATTTGAGGTTGAAACAAATGATCGCTTTGAACTAAAGCATAAAATTTGGTTCAAGCCTATCTATTCGAATTGATCCAGCAATAAATTTATTCAATCATCATAAAAACTAGTCAACAAACTGAAGGAAGCTATTTTCAGCCTGGTCTCTATAGGTGTATGCTTACTGGAATATCTCAAGTCCAAAAAATGTAATTGGTATGGGGCAGGTACAAGAAGATTTCCTGACTTCAACCCACAAGATACATTGATAATGGGGTTGGAAAAAGGATATGAAGATCACTTTTACTCATAGTAGGTTGTGATTACTTTCTGCAGTAGACTGGTTGCAAACCAAGGCTAGAGAACCTAGTTTGTCTTGCTGTTTAAACCATAGCTGCAGGGAGAAGCGACAGTTTCATACCTTTCCCCAAGGGTATTTGCACATAAGTGAATGCAACAAATTCATATAGAATTTGAACTCAGGTCTTCAATTTCTCATTTTGTGCTTATATCCACTGCACCACAAAACACTTTTCAGTAACAATTGCATTAATTCCAACTACAAATGATCATGATTTTAATGCCTTTCTACAGTAAATTCATTAAGCATATATTTGCATTAACTTTCCTAAAACTTTGAAGAATATTAGCTGATTAAAAGTACAATTAATAAATATTGTTTAAAATATAGTTTAAAATTCATTTTTTAACACAGTGGTAGCTGTTTATTAAAGACACTGACAACTTGACAACATGTACATGTTTAATTAATGTTTCTCTACAGAGTATTTATCAGCAAAAAACATTAAATAACATCAGCACCTTTTTTATAAGATTTTTTTTAAGTACTCAGCAATCTGAAAACTTTAGGAAAATCGTCTATATAATCTCATACTGATTTTTAGATATTTTGGCTTTAAATTTACTATAGGTATTACTTCTACAAAAACTCAACACATTTAGGCACAAACAAACAAAATTTTAACTTCTGTAAAAAGTATTGATGCTTGATGATTTGTACTAAGCTTTTCTATTTACGATTAGTAAATGTAATTTTTACTTAATAGCATCTAAAAATGGTGAAATTAACACGGAATTTTAGAAATTCAAAACATTGATTCAAATAAAAATAAAGTTCTTGTAAAAATTCATTATTCATCAAAACTTTTTTTTTAAACAATGGAATCCTTAATATATCTTATTTATAAAAGTAATTAAAAGCCTATCTAATTAAATAATGCCTTCATTTTATCACATTCTTTATTTTACAATTCAGAGCAGATTTTTAGTATATAGTGTTTGTTTTACAAAGAAAAAGTGATTTAAATCTCCAAATTATTAAAACTTCATAAAATTAATTGGAGGTTAATAGATTTAAAAAAAGGAAGTTTAAGATTTCTAAAAAAAAAAAAAAAAAAAAAAAAAAATGTTAGTTTCATTCATTTGTGAATAAGTTCTGAAAATTCCACTAAAATTTGAAAATTATTCTAATTGTCAGTGTTTTTTTTTACCACAAAAAAGATACTAAAATTTCCCATACCAATCTTTGGTCTTTACACTAACAAAATAAAAAGAAAAAAAAGATTTTTAACCAAAGTGCTAGAAGCAATTAAAACATTTCATTATTTTTATCAAGTTTAGAGACATTTCTTCATCATGATAGCCTCATTTTCAGTATGTTTGTTTAGGTACCTATATTAGAGAACTCAAAACAAATAAAGAAATTACATTTAGTATTCATTAAATTATAACTATTTAAAATTTTCTTTATAACATTCATATTCAAAGAAAAATTGACTATAATATTTCATACATATGTAAGGATACATATGTAAGGATACATATGTAAGGATACATATGTAAGGATACATATGTAAGGATACATATGTAAGGATACATATGTAAGGATACATATGGTGGATACATATGTAAGGATACATATGTAAGGATACTAAAGATGCTTATCTCCCATTGGTTGAGATAAAGGGGCATGACCACCACTTGTGACTATCACTCCTGATAGTCACACTCCAACAGCAACTGATGAAGGTTGTTTCTTTTGGCCGAGGTAGAATATGCCTACTGCCATATTCCACTGAAACATACTTTTGCCATATGCCTTTAGGATATACATGAATTTGCACCACCCCAATCTGGATTCATAACAATGGCCAAACAAAGGTATCTTCAATTTTAGACCTTTTCCTTTTGTTTCTCCTGATACTTTGCTTTTTGTTAGATATATATATATATATATATATATATATATATATATTTCTCCAAATGTGGACACTTGTTTGTATATATATATTATTGTGTATGTCATAATATATAGATGTCTCTTTAAGAACAAGTGTTCATTCATTCATTCATTTCTCCATTCCACCTTCATCATTTCATCCATCACACCCACTAGTGAATAGGACAGCAACTTTTTGTTGCTGTTTCTGTAACAAACATTTGTACGGGGCAGGGTTGTTAGCCCTGCACCCAACCCCCAAACCAGGAGGACCAGTGGACCATTCTTGGTCCTTACATTTACAGCACCTGGTATTCCCAAATGGTCACCCATTTTAAGTACTGACCAGGCTCAATGTTGCTTAACATTGGTGATCGAACAGGAACCAGTGCATTCAACATGATATAGCCATAGACCCATTCCACCTTACCCTTGCATTATTTACCAACCCACGTAGGGATTGAATAAATTATATTCCTTCATATATAACAAAAAAAAAAAAAAATTATTGCTTTGTTATTAATTTCACTAATTTCTAAGAAAAAAAAAATATTGCCTGGTTTATACTTCTTAGTCTTTTGAACAAGAGTAAAGGTTTATACTTTTTTTTCCTGATTAGGATTGGGTTGCTAGTTACTTCTAAAATTTTCTCATTTTCTTTGACTCCCAGTCGCTCTTTGCATATTAATGGCATTCTATTGGACATTAGTCATTTTGAAAATGTTATCTGGGATGATAAGATAATATTTAACTTGAAATGCTGAACCCGGATTTCTCCCAGAGATTATCTAACAATTTTACAATTTACCAAGCTATATAAATTGACCATATTTTAATACACACATTTAAGTATATCACTACAAGAGGGTGCTGAAATCTTCTAAAACTCAAAGAAGAATGACCTTGAGCCATGAAACAAATGCTAGTTCTACATATTCAGCCCACATTTAAAAAAAAAAGGTATATCATTTCTGAAATGCTTTTCACACACACTCCAAAATTTTCATTATATATATATATATATATATATATATATATATGAGAGAAGTTAAAATCCAGAAGATTAGTAAATAATTACAAAGGATCCTAGCAATATCAGTTATAAATTAAAATTGATCCATCAGAGAATTCAATGTAAATTTAATTTACAGAACATATTTATTTCATCTGTAAATTCATCTTACATTTGGGGGACAGCTATTTCAACATACTTGTTAAATTATGCTTGTCAACCCTAGTGGGCTATAAAAAATTTTTTTCAGTCAACTCAGGTTGACAATGCATGTCTAACCTGCATGCTGAAATAACTATCCTCCTAAATCTAATCTGAATTTCAAGAAGAAATAAATGTGTGTGTGTGTGGGTATGTATGTGTGCGAGACTAAAAAGCAAAAGTTGTCTCCAGTTAAAGTGAAACCGTAGACTGAAAGAAAAATGAATGGATGTAAGTCAAATTTTCGTTTCCTGGTATCGATATCACATTTTCTGCACTATTGTAAGAACTGCAACCTTGAAACTTCTTAATATCATTTCTTATGTCTTTGTCTATGAGTGTATCAAATTTGATTAAAATTGGACCACTCCTAAAGCCCGATTTTTTTGATTATCAATTTTTGATATTTATCGATTATAGTTATTTATCGGGGGGTACCCCAACACAAAATCTAGCTAAGAACACTCGCAGACACTTATAGTACAACTGTGTAAATTTTCTAGAAAATTGGTTCAGACGTTTGGGAGTTTATAGGTAACGGACACACACAAAATTCCATTTATAAATAAGCTTAGATATGTATGTGTGTATATATATATATATATATATATATAAACTTGTGTACGTGTTATCTATATAGCATTGATTGTCGCATAACTTAGAGTCTGATCCAAGGCAGCACACATAGATACTATGATCCTCAGGAGTGCCAATTCATATGCAAAGGATTTTCACTATTTTTGACAGGTACTATACAAGATTTCTTATAATTTTTGTATTAAAAAAAAAAAAAAAAAAAAAAAATCAAAGGTCAGCAGAGTAAAGGATGTTGAAATAAAGAAAAAGTAAAGGAAGAAGAAAAACAGGGAGGAGGGGTGGAAATCACAAGAGATGAGGAAGAGTCAAAATCCAAAAAGTAAATGGAAACAAAGTGTAAGACGTTAAAACTGATATTGCAATTAATTTGTTTCTCTTGTTGAAGGGAGAAGCCTAACAATCTTTTCTGAGAAGGAGTAGATTGCTTAAATTTCATGATCATGAGTTTTAAGTAGAAAATAAAAAAAGGCAATCACAAAGAATAAAGACAGTTTCATGAAAAGAAGTCAAAGAGAAAAAAGGAAAAGTGCTGAGGGAAAGAAGAAAATTGAATAACGATTAGAAAACAATTACAGGAGAGAAACAAGAGATGGAATATGAAAATAGAAAGTAAAAAAAAGGTGAGAAGAAAAAGATGAAAAATGTTCAAGTGGAAGATGAAGGTGAGAAGTAGTTGAGTGCACTAATTATCAGCCAATGAGAAAAGAGTAGGAAAAAAACTGGATTAATTGATGGACAAATTCATTGGTTGATTTTGCTTAGTGAAAAAAGGTTCTCAATTAAGATTTCCTTTAAATTTTTAATGAAAAGACAAAAACAATTATTAAAAATAATCTGGTGTATAAAATTAAAAGGAGAGATTTAGCCTTTGTTTCTTTCAAACTTTTCTTTTTGAAACAGGCTTTTATATTTGGATTCTATCTTAAATAGGTAACCCATATAAAAATGGGTAATAAAAAAAAAAATCAAGAATTAACAACAGAAGAATAAAAATCAACTTAAGGATAGAAGATTCAATCTTGCAATACCAATATCAGCAAATAATTTTTTCTTTTCCTTATTAAGTCAAGCACTTATACACATTTTTTGTTAACTTGAAGGAAGTACTTTACGGCTTCTCTTTGGCATCATTGAATTACTGGCATTACTACACTTGTGCTTTGAGAGCCTTTATTAAATAAATTTTATGAATTATTTATTCCTGAGTTTTACTGCAGGTAAATGAAAACATGGAAGGTGAAAGTATGGATAAGAGGGAATCAATATTTTTTATTTCATATAATAAAACTGCAGTAACACTAGCCATGTCCTAAGTTCATTAACCCATGAGAGTCGCAAGTGCACCACATGTATTGTAGCCATAACAGCAGTTGATGTGTCTAAGGCAAGATTGTTTGATGACATTTATCCCACTCATGCTGGTTTTGAATTCAAAGATGATTTTCGTTGAGACTGGTTGCCATCCACGACTAAAGAGCCCAGTCTAATCAGTTATTTAACCCATAGATGAGTTGAGAAAAAATGTATTCATGCTTTTTCATTTGTGTAAAAGCAAATGCCACAGACTAGCCTGGAATTTTAAACTGGCTTGCCAATCCCATTTTTGCACTAATATTCAATACTGCCAACAACACCCACACATTATCCAGCAAAAGCCAAAAAAAATGTTTGTAAAAAAAAAAAGAAAAAAAATGGTAATCAGGATTTTAAATATTTCCATTGCAAAAATCAAAGAAATTGGTTCATTCAGCTCTTTATTATTCTGCTTATATTCAAACCCATGACTCAAAAATGGCAAAGCTTTTTTGAAAAGTTGTTTTGTTGGGGCTTAACAGTATTTGTAGAATTTCCATTACCTTTTTTTTCCCTTCAAAGATTTACACAAATCATAGATTCAGTCAATTTTATGAGAGATTTTCTTTTGTTTAGCTATTTTTTCAAAGTTAAAAATATTTTCAGTGCAAAAATTTACTTCCTATTCTGTTAATCTGTTAAATATAAAACTTTGCTTCCTTTTTTATAAATAAGTCAAGGCTGAAGTGCAGCACCTTTTGCCACCTGTGACATGCTAGGAAATTAAATCCTTTTCATGATTGCATTCAGGTCATTATTTTCTGGACCATTTTCATTTGTTCTATCACAACCTGCTCTTATCTTAAATGCTCTCTGGACAATTTTTTGTCAGCAAATTTCTCTTTGTATTTTTTGCAAAATTTTCAATTAGAAAAGTTTTTAGAATCTCACTAAACACACTCGATCATTTTTCTTTTTCACTATATGTAGTCAGTAACTACATTCACTTTTTATGCATTAATAATTCTCAACTTATTTCCTTTTTTTTTTTTTTTTTTTTTACAATTCTTAAGCTTTTATCACAAATTCTGACAACGTATTGATTATATATTTCCTTGACACCCTAAAATCCTAGTCGATGTAGCTATGGTACAGCAATCAAAATCAGAGTTTGTGTTGAACAAGACTAGAAGTGCAACCTTGCATATGTGCTTGCCTCTAAGATAAAATCCCCAACACAATCTTCAATAGGGCAGGCGTTTCCAGTATGGGTTGTCTGGAAAGTTCATGCAGATTTTAAAGAACATTAAAACAAAATAGTGCCATGAAATAATTATTCAACTACATATGAACCATTTAGTAGCTAAAACTTTCTATATTTGTTCTTCAACTTAAAGATTCCATCTTCACAGAATTTCACAGTAAATAACTCATTAAAGGTGTTTTTTTTTTGGTCATCCAAAGAATTAAAATTTTGACCATTAGGATTATTTTGCAAGGACTGGAATAAACTAAAATCAAAAGGAACAATGTCTGCTGAATACAGCAGGTGGAGTAACACATCTCAGCCAAGCTGCAACAATTTTTGCCAGGTCACAAAAAAAGAGGTCTGCCATTATCCTCCTGATTGTAAAACACCTTTCCTATCTGCCAATTCTGGGAGTTTTTCTTGAATTGCTGCTTTTAATTCATCCAGTTGCAATCTGTACTTTTCATAATCAACTCACTGGTTCCTTAGCAGAAGCTCATAGTTCAGAATTTTTCCAATCCCACTAGGTGCACATGTTGAAACAACTAAAAATCTGTATGAACATTTCAGACAGCTGTGTGTGTGGGTGTTATACTCCATTGCAATGAAATATTTTTCTGCATGCTGGCTAAATGTGAATGCTATGAAGGAAGACAAAATGTAGCATAGGCTCCAAACATCAAATCCAGTCTACAAAGCAAGACCATGCAATGAAAGTAACACTGGCCAATGATGAATGTTCCTGCTGGAAAAAGGGATGCCTCTGAGGACTGTCAGAGCTGCTAAAAAGCAGATTTTAATACAACTACACACTGCCATAGACTTACTAGCCACCTTTCTAATCATAGTTCAATTAAACAACATTTCTTAGAAAAACAATAATAATGGACAGATTTTAGTCAATAACACAATAATACTCACACATACAAACAGTAAAAAGACTCTTCAGATATTGGAGGCCATCTACATTAAATCAAAGCAACCTACTCAAAATTACATTTCAATCTAGTCAGAACACATTTACACATATGGTTCTGTTAAGATTTTGGTCTCTCACATTGTGTGACATCAGAGAAACACATTACATTTACAACCTCTGTTTGTTATTTGGTGACTTATCGTCGAATAGCAATGTTTTATGTCAGCACAAGATAAAAACATCTGCCGTCAAAGATATTATGTTAATGTCCCTGTAACCTCTCTGAAGATGGTTCATCTGAGCTGAAAATTTAGAACCAGCATAATAAAGAATACTCAAATGTCGGACAACTTTTATCCTTATTTTCACCTGAAATTAAAGCCAAAATATGTTTAGAACAGCTCAATTAAACATAAGACATTCATCGTTATATTTAACAATATCATCCGTTAAACCCAATGGTGCAACAAAGCTTCTCCACTTCTGCCTATCTTGGGCCAGATTAGTCAAAGAACCCCAAAAGAGCTGCATGGCTCTCATCTTATTCCCCGCTATTCTTCTCCATGTCGTTCTTGGTATTCCCCTATTTCGTTTGCCATCTGGGGTCCAGCACAGTGCTGTTCTTGTGATTGACTGTGGATCTTTCTAGAGCACATGCCCAATCCATCTCCACCCACTTCTTGTAATGATGGTGCCAATGTTCTCTTGATTGCATCTCTTCAACAGGTCTTCATTGGATATCTTCTCTGGCCAAAATATTCAGAGACATACAGTGTGAAAGGATCAAAGTTTGGCAAGATCTGTCTTAGTCATTCTCTAGCACTCAGATCTGTAGAGGAGAGTAGATACAACACAGCTCTGGTATAGTTTGAGCTTGGTGTTGGTGCTGTACTGTGTTGATCTCCAGATGATATTCATTTCCTTAAACACACTCTTAGCATTGCCCAGATAAGTAAACTTGTCTGAATGACATAGATCTTCTCCATTCACTTTGAGAGGAGCAGGCCTGTATATATTGTTACATATAAGAGACAATGAATCTATTAAGTTTAATCATGAGCCGTTCTTAACATCATATTTTGGCTTTAATTTCAGGTGAAAATAAAGACCAAAATTCTCCAACATTTGGAAAACTTTAAGTTGGTTCTAAGCTTTCAGCTCACATGAGCCTTCTTCATAGAGGTTACAAGGACATTAACATAAAAACATCCACCATCAAAGATGATTTTATCTTGTGTTGACATAAAACTTTGCTAAGCAACAATAACAGTTACCAAAAATAGCAAACAGTTCATAAATTCCTGTCACACCGCCTGAGAGCCAACTTAATAAAAAATTATCCATACGTTTTGTCTTTATTTTCACCTGAAATTAAAGTCCAAATACGATGTTTAGAACGGCTCATGATTAAACATAATACATTCATTGTCTCTCATATTTACCAGTATATGTTTAGAAAATTATCTGCTGCCTCGATACACTAAATATATATATATATATATATATATAAATAAACATAACAGATGGTGAATGTCTTAAGTTAAATCATGAGCCATTCTAAACATTGTATCTTGTTTTAATTTCTAAAAAATAAAGACAAACACTGTCTAACATTTGAATATTTTTTTTCATTATTATGCTGGTCCTTGATCTAATCTTTCAGCTCACATGAGTCATCTTCTAAGCAATTATATGGACATTTACATAACGATATTTACCAAATATGATATTGTTATTTTGATGGTGAATATCTTTATGCAAATGTCTTTATAACCACTTTGAAGAGAGCTCATGTGAGCCGAAAGCTTAGATCAAGGAGGAACATAAAAAAATATCCATATGCTGGACAATTTAGAATTTTAATTTTCACCAGAAATTGAAGCTAAAATTCAATGTTTAGAACTGCTCATGATTAAACATCAGACATTGTCAACAATGTTTAAATAATGATTTGCTTCCTCAATACCCACACACGCACACATCTATATCTCTCCAGGAAGGATTGGTAAAATCCGGGATAAGGTTGGTAAATAATCCAGGAGGATCCTAGTAATATCATTAAAACTGATCCAATAGAAAGCTCAATGCAAACATATTTAATTTACAGAGCAGATATTTCTTTATCTGTAAATTAAGATAAAACTTTGTGAGGAAATAGCCATTTTCAACATGTCATTTTAAGGCATGCGTTCTTCAACCAATTATAAACAGAGAATGAGGAAAAATTCTAAGAGGTTAGCTTAATTGAAGGAAGGGGTTGGGATGTCTTGGCTTTATTTGGGTTGGGCTGGGAGAAAGAATTTCTGATCCTTGAGTTAGTAGTGGTAGGTGGTGGGGGAAAAAATTATTGGGACTAATTAGAGGAATAGGATAACTATTGTAATTTATACTTATTTCTATGTCAACATATACTTATGATCTCCCGTCATTTGTTCAGGAGTATATTGCTATTTGCCCCCACTAAGTTTTATTTGAATTTACAGATATATATATTTATATATATATATATATATATATATTAAATTTGCACTGTGTTCTTATATATTTTACTTTTCTTAAATCTTCCGTTATCAAAGTGGGTGAGGAAATATTTAAAAACAATTGCAACAAAAATTAAAACAATTGCACAACCAATTCAAGAAAAATTTAATTGGTGGTTCATTTATATCTAAACACATTGGACACCACAAAACCTACATCTTTAGTGTTTCTTCTCACTGCATGATTATAACTGACATTTTCAAACATTTTCCCACAAACCCTGCATGTATATAATTGCATCAATATAAACATTTGAGATGGAATAAGTCCTTTTGTATGACAAAAGGTTATTTTTTCCATTTTATCTTTTTATTGACAAACATTGTGATATATTGAAATGTAGACATGATATTCTACCAAAATCACTTGCACTGGATTGGATATGTAGTGTGAATAGATGAGTGTCTAATACCCAGGCAGCTTTTGTATAGGCCTAAAGCAAATGTGCTAAAAGCAGATCCTAACACTATAAAGATGTCAATAAATACCTGAGGAAACTAGGCACAAACTTAGATACACAGGAGCTGTAGAATTTCAACCACCATTCCAGTGGCAAGTAGTGCAAAAAAGCCTTTACAAATTCAAAAGTAACATTTGCTTAACAGTGGTAAAAAAGCAAAGAAGGGAAAACTAAAATGTTACAGACTGCATCCAATTTTATATGCACAAAATGTGAGAGAGACTGCTATTCTCAAACTGACCAGTCAAGACAACAAATGCTGTTACTGGAATCTATTCCAGAGTATCACTCCATTGTCTCCCAAGACTAACTGGTACTTAAGTTTTATGCCTCAGTCAGTATGACTTATGTTAATTGTTCTGTCAAATTATTTACAGTCAAACTAAAGCCCTTATTGCTACTACTTGATCCAAGTAACTTTCAAATCATTATGGACTGATACTACAGAATTACAAATATCTAAACTGTCAGCTCTATACAACCACTTTCTAAGATCAACGATTAAAAATGGCTTTGTGAGTGAAGACTCTGGGTTTTGGTAAAGACTATACTTCTTTGAACATTGTGGACTGATGCTACAGAACTGAACCTCACAACCTCACGATTAGAGGCAGTGCTGCTGGATGCAGTTTACCGTCATGCCCAGGATCATGGTCATTGTGAAATGCCTCATGCCAATAAAAAGCAGAGGAAAACCTGCAGTTGGCAAGAGCCAGTGTCTTGAACATTTTTTTTCTCATGTTTTTATGGTTTCCAAGGTAGTGTTATTTTTGCTCCCTCTAGTCTTTGTATTTTACACCTGTAGTATATTACACTTGTAGTTGCTGAGAGAGTAAAGCATTTCCCCAAACCTCAACATTCCTGTCATATTACTACAGACTCCTTGCCCTTTATGGTTAAGGAAATTGACACAGATGAATATTCAATATTCCTTACCCTTCTATATTTTCTGAAAAGATACAAAATAAGCTTTCTAATCATTTAATTATTGACCTACTGAGAGTGGGCACCAAAACAGTTAACTGAAAATATCTTTAGAGAATTAAACATTAATGGCTCTTTTCCTTTCAATACATAGTCTGGAATGGAAAAAGAAACACCCTAAAAAGAAGTAAAAATGAAGGAAAGGAGGGGAAAAAAATCCATGGAAGGTTAAAAGTAATAAAAATTAAGAAAAAGACATTAATCATGTTGAAGGCAAAAGGAAATTAATCTTTCTAAATTGTATCCAATTGAACTAAAAAATAACTAGCATTTTGGCAGGCATCTTTAATGATTATCAATTTTTTACAACTATGAGAGAGAGGTTAAAGTATGAAAATAATTCTTCAACAAGAGCTGAGAAACATTTTTAAACTATCAATGCTAGATAGTGAGGTTTGAGAAGCTTCTGCCCATATACTGAAACAACACTCCATTTTGGAGCCTGATCTGACTCTTAAAGATAGAAGATAGCAATAGAACTTGCATACTTACTTATGCCTTCATCTTTAGTCATAAATTACATATAACTTAAAACTGGGTGTTAGTTTGAGGACCAATATCCTCTGAAGACAAGGGGGCCTCCTTGAGAGGACATCCATTCATTATCACTGGTGATGGTTCGAGGTTTGATCAGCAGTGATGTAATGTAACTAGTTTGGTCTTAGAGACACTGAATATAACCAGCCAGATTTTTCATAAGTTAGTGTTAGATTGTAAGAGAGGTGAGCTGTCAATCTTTGATCATCAAGAGTTTTAGAGGTACACCTATATATCATCAGCATAGATATTTACAAATGATTAGTATATATTATTAGGTAGATCATTTGTGTTCAACAGAAAGAGGGTTAATCTGAGAAATGACGCCTGGGGGATGCCTGCATTGACCATCAGGACCTTGGAGGACTGGCCATTAATAACTACCTTCAGGGATCTACCTGCAAGGAAAGATTTTATAACAGAGAAAACTTTTCCAGTGATTCCATCGCTTGTGTAGCAAACCTCCGTGCCACACCCTGTTGAAGGCCTGAGAGATATCTAATGCTCTTGTCCTTGCAGTATATGTGCTGTCAAGAGTCACTATTCTGTACATAATGGTAGTTTAGACATCAGTAGATTCAGTCAGTCAGTTAAGTGTCATATGTGATACACGCTTGGGCGATCATGTCTCAAAAAAGCTATGACTGACTGGGCAGAAGATTATCCCGCAGTAGGTTGCCATTGCTTTCTGTGATAGACTGGTTTCCAACCAAGGCTACAGAACCCAATCTGTCCTGTTATTTAACCCATAACTGGAGAGAAGAGATGGATTAATACATTTCCCAAGGGTATCTGTGCGTAAGTGAATGCAAGGAATACGACTGGAATTCGAACTAGGCTTCCCGATTTCTCGCTCCAAGCCGATATCCACTGCAACACAACGCACATCCCTGCAGTAGATTAGGCTGATCAAAACCCATACTGCTCATCGTATAAGAGCTTTTTCCTATCTAGGTGTTTGACAACCTTCTTGTTGATTAATACCTCAAGAAGCTTACTGATAATACTGAGGAGGCTAATAAGTCCCACACTGGGAATGAGAGAATCCATCACCATATTCTTAAAAAAACAATTTCCTGTTTTTGCAGCTCTTAATAAAATGTCTTTCCTATCTCTACCATACAATTACTCAAGCTTACTAGGTAGATCATACATTATTTTCCTGTCTCTTGTCTTCAATGACCTGTGAGTATTAAGTTTTCCAAGCCCTCTTTCCACATTAGATGTCCCCCAAGGTATTTCAGCTATCTCTTCATGATGTTTAATATAAATGCTCTTTTTGTTTTCATTTTCTCTGAAAATGTTGGTCATGTGTTCAAAGTCCATGGTATTCTTAACATCTGTACCTAGAACTACATTTTTATTGCTTTAAGTCTCTTCATATGTGAGGAGATCGTCATATAAAAGAATTGAAATTACATAACTGTTCAATACTTGGTTTCTAATCAAATTTTTTCTAATCCTTTTATCTTTTGGAAGGTATCTGTTACTATCCCAACAGAGAGAAACTAAAATACAATGAGTGTGTGTGTGTGTGCATATATAACACACACACACAAAAAAAAGCACATTTATGCGTTTTTTTTTTCTTTCCAATTTTTATTCATGCACAATAAAACAAATCTATTTAGATACATGAATCTGTCTTATTGTTTTTGTGCTTTCCTTTAAGTCATCATTTGAAAACCAATAAATCATAAAATACTGTTAAGTTTGGTTTATTATAAGAAAATTTATAAATATTATCAAATCAAAATAGAATTTCTTATTAACTGTTTAACATTTTTCTATCAGCAACACTTCTATGAAGCATTTGAGAGATTTCCAGATGATTTTTCAGAAAATATATTTAATTGTTTTCAGTTTGGAGCTGTGAACAAGATCTCTCAGTAAAGACCACAGGAAAATACCTGGTGTTAGGTCTGGCGATCATGATGCCCACTCAATTGCTCCACATTGTCTTATCCACCTCATTTTGAGGAGGTACATTATTTTCATATATATATATATATATATATATATATATATATAATCATTTCACTCCGAGCAAGGAAATAAAGCCACAAAGATGCAATGGATTACTGAGAAAAAATTTAAGAAAGAAAAAACAAAACAGTACTATTAACCCTTTGTCCTGTAAATCATATGTGATGCACAGGACATGTGATTTTTCACATCTGGACAGGTAAGGAGATAAGGAGAGAGATAACAATAAAAGAAAAGTAATTATGACAAGATAACAATACTGCATTTAAATTTTTGAAAATCAAATTTAACTAAAAAGCTGAAGAGAGTTCTACAAGTCATAAATGTGAGAGAAATGACATACACACTGAATATTGCTGCTACATATAGACTAGTGCTAGATTCTGAACAGAATTTGCTGTGTTAAGTTCTTACCTGGCATCTTGGCTTCAGTCAGTTTCTCACCACCTTAACATACCCCTCCAACTTCTTTTTACTTAAGTACTTCCATGCTAATTGTTGAGCTTTCCTCCTTGATACCTTGATATAGTAAATTAAAATGTAGTTCTAGACTGGCAGTTATCATCAAGTTTAAGCCACATGTTCTATGTTAATAGTTTCTTCTCTCACCTGTGAAACGTTCTTCCAGTTTCTTGCTTTCCAGTAAACTTTGATCTTCAAAAATTTCAATGCAATATCAATCCACCTCTTCAGTTCTTGAATCTTGGTCTTTTAATCTCTTTCCTCAAAGTTTTCTCACTTTCTCTCACCCTCAGTAAGTTGTGCTAAGCTTAGAGGCTCAATCACCAAAAATACATTTCGGACATGTGTTATTGATATTTCTTAATTTCAGATATGTAAAGATTGCCATGGATCAAAGTTTTAACTATAAAAGAGAAACAAGATCTAAAATTGGCCAATGTCAACAACATTGGAACTTGAATAAAAGTTCAGCTATCAAAGAAATTAATAGTTTGAAAACATTAGCAAGATAAAATGGAAGAAGTGGCTTCCAAAATATCATAAAGAAATAAATTTTGAAAGAATTAAAAGGATAAGCAAGAAAAAAATAAGCTGACATGAGTACAACTCCACCAAAAAAAATAATTCATTGTTAAGCATTTTTCTCTTGATTTACAAGTTTTTGATAGCAATGGTAATATTTACCCATTCCCTAACATAGAAACATTCAGTATTCCCTGATCAAGCAGCCAGTGATACAATTGGTTAAAATTAATAAAATCTCTTGAAACAATTTTTCAAGAAAACAGGTTTTTCTAGTTCATTTAATGTTCTTTCCAGTATTGATGAGGGTTTCTTTCCTTTTTGTTTACAGTGTAGACGGTTTATATCCTAATTATTTTACTTTAGTTCTCTGTGCAAACCGTTACTGAAAGTCCTAAGTCATATAGTACAAATTGAAAATTTGATTTTGTACATTTTTATATTGAAACGAATAAAACTTAATGAATCTTTTGAGGAATAATTGTAAAAAAAAAATATATATATATATATATATATATATAAATAAAAGCATGTTATTTTTCCAGGATCAGTTGTGTTAATCAACAATTTATTAAATATCAAGTAATTTGGCTTATGACAGTGGATAACTAATTGTTTGTAAAAGCAGGTTGATAAATTGATATGGAAATTAGTTTTATTTTCTAAAATGTTTTCTTCATTGTTTGGGTTTCCAGGTACATTTCCTTTAGTTTGCTTTGAAAACATTGAGCTTGACATCTCATTAGTCTGGCTTTTTTTTCCTCTCTTTCTCCCTGAAGCATTTGTATGCCAAGAGAATTAAGCAGTACAATAAAGTCTGGAAAGAGTGCTCCAATGTGAATTTATTCATAGCCTGGAACCGCTGTTGCTTAGCTTATTGACTTGTCTCAAATAAAAGACTTTGTTGCTCTTTTCTTCAAGAAAATAGAAAGACTTCTTTGTGTTCATTATCTTTTTTAACTTTCATATTCTTTATTTTCTCACAATCTTCTTCTCGTTCAGTTTCGACTTTCAGAATGACGTTTTTTTATTTCCCCCTTTGATATCAATTTTCTTTATTCATTCTGTTTTTCAATGTATTCTATGAATGAGATTTTTTTTTTACAGAATTGTCCTTTTTCCAATACATTTTCTTAATGTCTTTACTTTCTTGAAAAATAAAAACTTTCATTTATTACATTAACCTCTTATTCTTTCCCTTCTACATTTTTACTCTTTTCGTATACTCCCACTTTTATCTTACTCCTTCCCCTTTCTTTGGCTTTTTTTATCACTTATGATTTATTTGCATCCACATATTTCGACATATACCTTTTTCCTCTACATCCTCAAAATTCTACACCTACAATCATCAAAAACAAAAACTAATGGATGCTAATGAGATCTAACTTAAAATTGGAAACTTTGAAAAGTTTTTGCTCAGTTTCTTTCAGAAGAAAATTGCTTCATTTAGCCAAGAAAATCCACAATTCAGATTTTTCTGCCAATCATCACTTAGGAGAAACTATTTTAGATTCAAAACCTCTAAAATGCTATTCAAGCTTACTTTTTATTTTTTGAACATGTACTTTACTAAAATTCAGCTTTTCCTGTTCGCATGTTTGAGTAAAAAAAAAAAAATCCTTGTTTGAAAGTTGACAGATTCTCACCTTGTATGAATCTTTCTGAAAGTCTTTGATGTATTTACTGAAACAAGTTGGCTGTTTCATTTAAGAAAAAAAAAGGTACTAATTGGATAATGTAGGTCAGTTACTGATTTATCAGAAGATAGCACTGACAATTATTAAGACAGTTTTAACTGAAGTTTTACCTGAAATATTCAAATTCAGTCAAAATAAATATATAATTGTGCTTTAGAGTGGCAGACAAGTGGGGAAAAAAAACTGCTGAAGTTCCTGGGACATAATGAGGAAAGAGGGCTTGAGAATCTAATACTCACAGGGCAGATAGAGGCGGGTGGAAGAAAGCAACAGGTGACATAAGAGATGAGCTTGGGCAAATGGATGGTAGGGAAGGGTTTGGGAGGAGGTAACAAGAGAAAGCATGCTGAAAGCCACTAGGGCTAACATGTGGAAGGCCATGATTGCCTATGTGCTGAAGGGACACGGCACATAAGAGAATATCATTTGTAATTATTTCTTTATTTTTTTAATCGTATCACCCCAAGCAAGGCTTGTAACACCACTGATGTGCAGGGGGCTACGTAATAGTGAAAAGATTGGAAAAGAGAAAGCCGGAAACCACATCCTAAACAGGGAACAAGGGATGAGCCTCTTAACCTGTTCAATAGACGTGAGTGGAGTGTGAACTGGGTTTGGATGCAATTTTTCATTTTTACTCTTGAGTAAATGCTAATGCATCCACAAATCTATAAACTAAGGTCATTAACAATATGAACTATTATCAGTTTTTGACAATATCATTCTGCTTAAAATTAAATCTTTCTTGTTGACTATGTTAACTGGATATGAACAATAAGAAAAGAAAAACCAATAAAAAAAAAAGTCTTCTGCACAGGAGCTTCAAGCATCACACCTAGCCCATAGATAAAAATTTCCTCGAGAAATAAAATAAAGAAAAAAAAAAAAAAACAAGTGGGAAGTGCAAAAAAACTGTTAGAGTAGAAGTGGGCGTTACATTCGACAGTGTGGAACCTAGTTGCCAATCTAGTAGCATAAGTAAATTCATGTGGTCAAGGAACCAGAGAATAAGCTCATCAGAGCAGAAGCTGTGAAAATATTAGTAGAAAAGACAACCCACTGGTGAGAAAGTGACTGAAGTGGAACTGCCAAGCTGGGATCATTTCAGATCCTTGTTTGGATTTTGTGGAGAACCCCGAGATGAATAGCAAGAACACCTGACCAGATATGGCAACAGTACTCAATGCATAAACAAATGGCAGATTTACAAACATGCAAGATGGATTCTGACAAGAAAAAAAACTTCCTGGCCCAACACAATGACCCAACTTTCTGCAGCTATTTATTCGATCTTGTCGTTCCACTTGAAGTCAACTGAGAGAGTGAGGCTGAAGAGACACATTGTATTGCTTTCTGGGACACTATCACCAGTAATAACGATAGAAGATAGAAAAGTTTCTCTGGTAGCTTCATTTTGGAAGCACCAAAATTTATTAACCATTTCTTACCCCAACCCATCACAGATCGGAGGTCCTTTCTAAGAGTAACAGTAAAATGTATTTTGTCAGCCTTGACAGATTTCTTCTTGAGACAGGAGTAAATGGTGGTCATCTGCATAAATTCTTACTTGGGAAGTGATGACATTGATGAAGCTCAGGAAAAAATGTAGGACCTAGAATAGAGACTTGAGAGATGACCATGTTCATATAAAAAGAACTTTCAGAATACCCAGTCAAAACAATCTTTATTGCACAATTTGATAGGCACAATTGGATTAAACCAAACAATCATCCAATAATACCACAGCCCTGGAATCTTGCACAAAAGGCCAGCATGCCAAACCCTATCAAATGCTTTAAAGATATTGAGGGCAACAGCTTGAGCTTTACTATTCTTACCAAGAGCCTCATACATACATGCATGCATGTTTTTGGTGACGGCCGTGAATACATCAGACCTGGCAAAGTGGAAGCCATACTGCTTGTCAGAGAATAGGTTGTGAGATGTGAGAAGATGACCCATTTCAGCATTGATAATAGCCTCTAACAGTCAGTTAAGTGCCATACATAATACACGCTTGGGCGATCATATCTCAAAAGAGACATGACTGAGTAGGCAGATTATCCCGCAGTAGGTTGCCATTGCTTTCTGTGATAGACTGGTTGCCGACCAAGGCTATAGAACCCAATCTGTCCTGCTATTTAACCCATAACTAGAAGGAAAAGATGGACTAATACTTTCCCCAAGGGTATTTGCGCGTAAGTGAATACAATGGATTCAACTGGAATTCGAACTCAGCTCCCCGGTTTCTCGTTCCGAGCCGATATCCACTGTACCACAACACACATCCTTTTTTCTTTTTGCTATACGTGATACACACTTGGGCGATCATGTCTCGAAAGAGACATGACTGACTGGGCAGAAGATTATCCCGCAGTAGGTTGCCATTGCTTTCTGCAATAGACTGGTTGCTGACCAAGGCTATAGAACCCAATCTGTCCTGTTATTTAACCCATAACTGGAAGGAAGAGATGGATTAATACCTTTCCCAAGGGTATTTGTGCATAAGTGAATGCAATGAATTCAGCTGGAATTCAAACTCGGCTCCCCGATACTTTGCCTAAAAGCAGTAAGAGGCCGATAGGATGATAATTAGTTGTCAGAGAGCTCTTCAGTGTTTAGAGAGGACAGAGTTCAGGGGTACATTTCTTTAGGATGATGACTGAAATTCATCTCCGTTTGCCTTATAGGAGTCGAGCTTAGAAATTATGTTCAAAAGACCACTCACTTGAGCCTCAATTCTAAGTGAGAAGTCATGTGTGGGTACTCCAGATGAGTCAAGTGTGGAGTTGGAAGAGAACTTGCTAGCAAAGCACTCAACATTGTTCATTGTGACTGAGCCAAAAACTTCCAGTAAAGACAGAAGCGATTCCTGTGGGCAATGATGTCTAAGAAAGCAGGAGAGGACCAAGAAAAGGAATAAGGTTTAAGTTGGAATTTCCTGGCTGGAATGAAAGTATCAATGCTGGCTTTCACCAAAGGAGGAGACCTCAGAGGTGGAACCTTCAAGAGAGTAACTAAAAATTTGTTCCAAGGGACATCACAGAACTCCCAACCCGTTCTTTGATACTCCTGGAAGGAGGGGGAGTAGAAAGAGAGTAACAGAAACCACAGCATGATCAGAGTTGCCAAGAAGGCAGAGCAGTACGGCATGGCTAGAGTAAGGAATAGAAGTAGTGATTTAGTAAGGAAGAGTGCCCTTCAGGGTTACTGAGGAAACGTGAGGAAATCCACCATTTGCATAAGAGACCAAGTGATTGACAAGTTCAGAGGACAGATGCCAGCAAGATCACTGATAGTTTTTCAGTTACTTGGCATTGAAGTCAACAAACAGAAATATATTAACAGGTAAATGGCCTTGCCTGTTACCTGAAATACTGTCTAGTATTTCAGGTAATAGACATTCTGAAATTCTGTTTAGCACAGAACAGTCAAGAGAGGAAGGTCAGAGGTAGAGAAAGACAGTTAACTGAGTTTAATAGACAGAGACACATGTAAGAATGGTTTGGAGATTCAAGATTAACCACTCTAGCCAAAGTGATAAGTTTGCTGACTCCCAGACCATGCATGTGGACATTGGAGTCCTTCTTAAAGAGGGAAAGATAACCAGGTATAGAGAAATCAGAGGAGGGGATTATAGGGTTAAGTTTTGTTTCACAGCGAGCTAAGATGTTTGGATCTTTTTGTGGAGGAACCATTCCAGACTGCCAAAGTGGATAAATATACCACAGATGTTTAATATGTTGAAGTGTTTAGGTGATTTTTGTTTCGCTGGTTTAGGTAAGGAGAGGCCTCAAGTAGTGGTAGCAGAGTCATCTAATATGACATGTATGAAGGGAAAAGTTACAGATTGCAGCAGAGAGTGGCTTCAATGTTGCCCACTGAAAATACTTGCAGGGACACCCATCTACGCACATCATGGTACTGCAAAAAACCTTGATATTATGCAACTGTTGATCACAGCAGCCTGTGTAAATTATACAAAAGAGTTTTGGCTCCTAAATATCAGTTGAAAGCAGCAATCAGAAAACTGCCAACTAAGCATGAAGAGATGTTGCCATCATCCACACACAACACAAAAAATTTGCAAAAACCACTATTAAGGTCTAAGGAAAAGAAAAGAATGGGGAACCACTTCCTAAACAGGAAATGAGGGATGAGCCTCTACTCCTGTTCAAGAGAAGGGGAGAGTATGAGATTTAAATTAAGTAAAATAACATCAAAAGTAAATTGGTCTTATTAAGTTCCAAGTCAAGAGACCCTTTACTGAACAACAAATAGAAAATAGCTCCTATACAGACTAAGGTTTCATAAAAGACTTTCCAAAACATAGAACAAAATAATATATATATATATATATATATATATGTATGAGAAAGTCAAGAGACATAATGATTCTTACAATATATTTCAAAAGATACAATGGAAAGGTTTTCAGTATCTTTCATACCATAACGACAAAAAAGTCAATAAAAAGAAAGGCCTTACAAGAATGCAGGGAATCCAGCCTTCAAATTAGAATATTTATCTGAGAAAAGTCAAGTTTAAATTTACAAAAATAAATTAAAGAAAAAAATTCACTTTGATTTCATTTGTTCTTCTGCTTTACCATACACATTTATAACTAGCATTTCATTAAGTCATTTCAGTCTAAATTAGCATTATTAGAAGTAACATTATCTGGAATTTTATTATTAGATGAAGATCTTCAAACATTGCCAGTTTTTTTATTTATTTCTTTAATTTTAAGTACTTTTCGACACAATGTAAGCTACCATTGTTAGTAAATAGTGTGCAATGTAAATCGAGTATCACCCTTGATGCCATTTGAACTTGGATTGTTTTACCTCAGAAAAGCTGGCAACAGAGGGCTCAACCATTGGAGCTGGGCAACAGATGCTCTACCTTTTTCAAATCTAACAGTGAGCAGAGTGCTCACTGCCATATTTATGAATATTTTTACATCTTCAAGTTGTATCAGTAATATTTTTATTATTTTATTTTTATGAGATGAAGCATTGTCAGTCAGTATTAATTTACAAACAGTATTTCAATTCAATGCCTTTATTGTAGAGGTAAAATATTGTAAAAACTTACAATAGCCTAAATGTTATAATAAAAATGAGGAAAACAATATTTCACCATTTTAAATTTAAGTCAGTTTTTAGTATAACTCTTCAGAGCATCAAGTTAATGGACTTGACTGTAGACTAACAGCCAAGTATGTATTTAAACAAAACCATCAAAATAATTTTTTTTTTAATAATTAACCAAATGTAAGGAATTTGTTTCCATATGTAAAAGAGAACATTGTTCAGCATTTAAGCAGTAGTCTTTCCTGTACAATGCAGATAATGTCATTTTCACATGTGACACTAACATTTAGAGAACTGGGTTTGTTTGTATAATGTAGTTTCATTCCAGACAACACTTGTCTGGTAATTAGTTTAAAAAGATTCAAGATATGAAAAACTCTGGAACTCAAAATCAGAATATAAAATTAAGTAGATGTAAGAACAAATTTCCAGAATGTTTCTTTGGGGGATATTTTTAGATTAGTGCCGAAGATGCTTACATCACACACATACACACACATATATATATATATATATATATATATACACACACACTGTGTATTTTGGCAGCATTTTTTCATTAATGCAGGTTTCATTGAATAATATAGACAAGTTTTGTCCATTAATTTTGTGTAGGATCCGTTCATACCATCTGATATACTTGGTGATGTCGTTGAAAGACAACAAAAAATCACAGTAATTGTTGATTTTTTATATTGGGTCTAAGTTTTCGGCTCACATAAGCCATTATCAAAGAGTAAATATTAACACACAGTAAACATAGAACATTTAAGTTATTAACAATAAAGAGAATTGAATTGAATTGAAAATATAAGTCCATCCCTACCGTGGTGGATGGCCGAAGACAGTGACAAAATAGTGGCGTTGTGGTCCCTGGTCTGATTACAGGCATTTGAGTACATTATTGGAAATATCAAAATTGATTGTATTCAAACCAGGTTTAAATTGTTTAATGTAGATTGCTTCGAGGATTTTTAGTTTCTGTTTATTACTTTATTGTTTAAGTATGTACGTGTTATCAACAAGCGTTTTTCTCAGAAGTGTGCGTTGATAACTGTTTTAAATGACGGAATATATTTGAATTTTCATTTAAGTGCAACGTCAGACGCCGTGAGAGTGAATTTGTAGTGTGGCCAATGTAGATATTATTGAGGTTGTTAGAGATACATTCTCTAAATGGACATATGAATTTATATGCTACATTGGTTTTTTGCAAATCACTAACGGTGATATATATATATATATGTATATATATATATATATATATATATATATATCTCCAGTTCGTAAACGATGAGGATAATCCAACAAGATCAACTAAATATAAAATATGAAGTGTTATATCTATATAGAGAGCTCAATGGATGTTATTCAGAGCAATATGATATTTATAAAGAAAAACTCAACACGTCAATTAAATTGGTTATAAATTATAATTCATTTCAATGAGCTAAATTAACTCATTTCATTAGGCCGCACAATATTCATTCCATTCAATACAAAAAATTTTACTGGAATAAGCATTTCTTTTAAATGAAGAGAAAAATAAGTAAAAAGATTAAGGACAGAGACATTGGTGTCATCTCGGTGTGTGTGTATATATATATATATATATATATATATACACACACAGTAGTGAGCATAAAGATCAGAAGAATGTTAAGAAAAAGTTTAAATGTGAAAACTTTATTTTAGAGCTTCATAGAAAATTTATCAAGGAAAAATAAGGAAATAAAGGTAAATTATAATTCCAAAATATAAAGCTTAAATAAACTTATTTTGATAAAGTAATAAGAATCACATAACATTTGAAAAAAATGATCAAAAACATCAGAACAATTAACAAAATCATACTATTATAATGGATACATCATATCTAAATGCAGATAGTGTTCAAAATTCATTAGTACTTGATGTGAAAAAACCTTCACTTTCAATAACTGATTGACATCTTTTGCTACATGAACGAATTAATGTCTTGCATTCATTCACAGATATTTTCTCCCATTCTCCTTTCAAATTAATCCATAGTTCTTCGGCATTTCTTGGATTCTTTTCCTTAGCTCTTTCATTTAGTAACTTCCAAACATTCTCAATAGGGTTCATGCCTGGGCTTTGAGCAGGCCACTCCATAACAGTAACATCCTCCTTAGAAAGAAATGTCTTAACAGACTTTGCTTTGTGACATGGCGCATTATCTGGCATAAATACAGCTGGTTGATTAATTGCAGTTCTCAAATTAAGTACAATGTTTCTTCAATATCTCTGTATACAGTTGCATTTATTTTACTGTGTAGCCTAACAAGAGATCCCATACCAGCAGCTGAAATCATGCCAAACACCATCACATTTCCTCCTCTAAATTCAATGATTCTCCTGTCACAAGCAAACAGGTTAAACTGACTCATCACTTAAATGAACACAATCCCACTGTTCTTCTGTCCATATGATGTGTTCAGTGGCAAATTTCAATAGACTTTATTCTTTTTAGAAATGTAAGGCTTCATAGAAGCTACTAGACTTCAGATTTATTTCATAAGTCTTTGGGAAATAATGTGCTTTGATATTTTAATGCCAAGGTTAGCATTAGCTCTTTTTAGAGATAGCAGTTGCAAATCGATCCTATTTTGATTCTTTACTAATCTTTACGTCTTCCCTTGCAGTAGTTTTCCTAGGCCTGCCAATTGGTTTGTTGACTTCACATGACCCAGTTTCCTCAAGTTTTCTTAAAATACTATGAATAACACTTTTGGATTTCCCCACACTCTTTCAAATATCCCCAATCTTCATTACGTAACTTGACTATCAGTTTTCTAAGTTCTAATGATGTCACAGATTTTTTTCGCCATGTTTACAATGCAAGAGCCAGTAAAGAACTGGTGTAATTTACTAAAATTACACAATTTTATATTCTTATTTAATTTTATGGATCTATTTCATTGTTCTGATGTTTTTGAACATCTATTTTTTTTTTCGAACGTTATATAATTCTTCCTGTAACTTTATCAAAATAAATTTGAGTTTTATATTTTGGAATTACATAATTTACCTTTATGCCCTTATTTTTCCTTGCTAAAATGTCCTTTGAAACTTTAAAATAAGTTATTTCATATTTAGACTTTTTAACATCGTTTTGATCTTTATGCTTGCTATATATATATATATATATATATATACATACACAGAGAGAGAGAGAGAGACATACACAAGATACAGAACAAACATGAGACATCAAATTATATATTGATAAACATTTCCTATTTGTTTATATTATTGTCGGATTCTGATATACATTTGATCTTTAACTTGTCAGAGAGAGAAGTCTGGACACGAATAACACCGAGTGGCAACAGTGTATCAAGAAAGACTGTTGGCACACTGCATTGACAGTGACCACACTTATATTTACATATAGTACTGTGCAAAAGTATTAGGACAAGAACTATTTTATCTTTTATAAGGCATCAAAATAAAGTTTAAAATTACCCCTGTCCTAACAGTTTTACACACTACTGGTAGTGTGCAAAATTATTAGGACAGGGGTGATTTTCATAAAAACCTCACTGAAATTCAAATACAGGTTAAAAAGCCAAGTAAATTGCTAATAAATATCGATTATTTAAAAGTAGGTGTAAAAGAAATGTATTAAAATGTTATTTAATTTTTCCTATTTTCTATTAAACAAGTTATTTTGAAACTACAACTCATTCTATTATCCTTGGATATGACTGACTTTTCATATTCCCCCCCTCTTGAATTGAGCTGTAAATAGTGTCAACAGTTTAAAAGTTCCTTTTTAAACTTTATTTTGATAATAGTTAGATGTCTGACTTCTGGTAGTTCATGTAAGTGCACTTTAATTTGGCAAATAATTTTTTTTAAGCATCCCACAATGAAAAAGGTAGCAGAGCTAACAATTGCACAAAGGAGCAGAATGAAGGCTTTAAGAGATGTTGGGTAGACACTCAGAAGGATTACAGCTGACATCAAATGTTCCCCAAATACATTGAAATCCACCCTGGCTAGAGAAAAAGAAACTGGAATCTTTGAAACAAAAAAGAGAAATGGACGGCCAAGGAAACTATCTGATAAAAAGGTTAAATATCTACGATTAGCTAACCTGAGAGACCGGAAAACAAGCCATGAATTTATGAATGAGTGCAACAAACTGCTTCCTGAAACTGAACAGATTTCTAGGTCCACAGTTACAAAAAGGGTTTGAGAAAATAGAATGTATGGGAGAATAGTGGTTAGGAAACCATTGTGGCGTGAAGTAAACATAAGAAAGCACTTAGAATTTGCAAAACACGAGAATTGGATGGTAGATCAGTGGACAAAAGTACTATGGACAGACGAGTCAAAAGTTGTACTTTTTGGCTCTAAAAGGAGACAGAATATTAGGTGGAGATCAAATGAAATGCATTGTGCCAACAATGAAGCATGAAGGTGGAAATATTCTTGTTTGGGGATGCTTTAGTGGCCAGAGAGTTGGAGACCTGAAGAAAATTGATGGAATGATTGAAAAAAAAAATTTATCACCAGATTCTTATCTGTCATGGTGTCCCATCTGGGATACATTTATTAGGACAAGGATTTATTTATCAACAAGAGAATGATCCTAAACATATTTCAAACCTTTGTAAAAATTATTTAACTAAAAAGGAAGAGAAAGGAAGGCTTTGGAATTTGAATTGGCCTTCACAAAGCCCTGATCTCCATCCTATTTAACATCTATGGGATATTTTGGATAAAAAATTGATAAATCTAATTTTACTTCGCAAGAGACACTTTGGGAACAAATACAAGCTGCTTAGCAGGAGGTACTATTAGATACACTGAAGAAGCTTGTGATGTCAATGCCTGACAGAATGAAGGCTGTGATCAAAGCAAAAGGCTATTATACTAAATATTAAATTTAATTTGTAACAAGTGTTTTTTTTTTTTGTTAAAGCATTTCTTTAGTAAATCAAATAAAATTACTTTGTTTATTTTCTGTCAATATGCCTCATAAAAGATAAAATAGTTCTTGTCCTAATACTTTTGCACAGTACTGTATATATACTAAGTGCGATTGGTAAATTGTCGCAATTATTTTTATGCCTCATAAAAGATAAAATAGTTCTTGTCCTAATACTTTTGCACAGTACTGTATATATACTAGGTGAGATTGGTAAATTGTCGCAATTATTTTGATGCCTCATAAAAGATAAAATAGTTCTTGTCCTAATACTTTTGCACAGTACTGTATATATACTAGGTGAGATTGGTAAATTGTCGCAATTATTTTGATGCCTCATAAAAGATAAAATAGTTCTTGTCCTAATACTTTTGCACAGTACTGCATATCATCCAAGAATGTTACTAATCTTTCTGATCTGGAGAATTTTTTTCTATTTTACATTGTAAAAATTTATGTAACTGTGGATGAAGTACTAGAATATGGGAATAACTTATTTATATGAAGACTTTAAATGAAATATATTTTGGGTAAAGGATGAGCAAAAAGCTGTTACCAAATATCTATGCATTGTTCCAAATACATGAGCAGGCTGATGAAAGATTGCACTTATTCATGTAAAAACCAAAAGTTGTTGATTAACCATTTTATTGATAGCAAGAAATAAAATAGCTGAAGGTAAGCAAAGAGAAATTTGGATTTGAATTTGAGTTTTGTTTAATGGCATATCAACCTATGTGGGTTATTTAATGCTTAAAAGGTACAGTTTAAAGATATTTTTTTTTAATGTTTGGTTATATTAAGAAAGTTGATTTATTCAGATTTTGACAAAAAACAATTCATTTTTTATTTTATTTTAGAAAACTGAAGATGTCTTCTAGTTTTGTATTCAAAAACGTATTGCTGGTAATTGTTTTTTTTCTTCAAAAATGTACGACGGCAACTTTTTTTCTTCAAAAATGTGTAATGTAATAACTTTTTTTCTTTAAAAAAAAATTGTTGGTAATGTTTTTCATTCAAAAGTGTATATTTTTCTATAAAAGTCTATTTTTATATATATTATATTTCTATAAAAGTATTTTCATACTTCCATAGTGTTTTGACCCCAGTTTGGGGGTTAACTATTTGCCCATAGTTGGGACCCTAACAGGTGCTACCACTCCGGGTCAGAGTTGACCTGGGAACAACAGTAATTAAGAGGTGGTTCCATGCTCCTCACAATCTTCCAATCAGATTTTGCTGCTGGATGCAGTTTACCGTCATACCCAGGACCGCAAAGAGAAATAGGAAAGAAAGAAAGAAAAAAAAGACACTGAAAATGATCGGACAAAATGGCCAGAAGTATAGACAAGATTGAATATAATATATCCCAAATAAATATAAATTGAAGTGAAACATATTGGCCATAATATATGGGTCAACAGGGACAAAGATGAAGGTACAAGAGGAGAGACCAAGTGTCTGACCATAACTGCAACCCCTCAGATATATGGAGAAATAATTTCAACTATCAAATAACACTTTATATTTCTTTCTATGAAGTTCTTATATCAGCTATATGTCTCTTTAACAAACTCTTAATAGAATAAAAATGAACTGACAGGAGCAAGGTTAGTCATGGCTTCATCCAAATAAATTATTAGATTTTATTTCCTTGTTGCTGGTACACCTCCGGTGGAGAGACATATTAAACTACTAATCATTTAAAACTTACCTATGTTAACATTTTTATTAATATGAATTATAAAATTTCATCAGAAGGTAGCACTAGCAGTTCAAAAGAATCCAAATGCTTCTTCATAAGGAAATGGTTAATATTTTGTGTCTACTAACAATGTGAATTGCTGTATTTCAAAACATGGATAAGCAATTGAATGACAAAATGGAATAAATTTTCTAACCAGTTTCACTTTTTTTAAAAGGACTAATATTTCCTCACCTGCCAGGCCAATATCAAGGAATCACCTGCCTGAAAAATCAAACAGTGATCTTTGAACAAGTATTACAAAGAAATATCCTAATGACACAGCCATGTGCCTATGTGACACTATCCGGCTCTTGGTCGCTGTTGGCTTCAATCCATTCAACTGGTCGTTGATTGTCACGGTTTTCTCTCTTGTCCCACGTTGTGTTGATTAATCACAAGGCAGTCACTTGAGTTTCCACTAGCTGTCTCTCTGCCAAACTAAACCAAGCTGGGAAGTGTGCACACAACTAAGTAATAAAATAAAGAATTATAACACCAAGGAAAATAAGTGGACCGACGACTGAAAAGTGTTGTAAAATACGTCCTTATATACGGATTATACACAATAGTCTCTTGGCCTAAACAGCACCAAATATGCAACCACCCGGAAAAATAAGTGGAATATACATAATATGCTCTTCGGGATAATTTCCCATCCCTGCTTCTATCAACTGGTAGCAGAATGGACGCTTTTTAGGTAAATCGAATTATTCTCCTAAGCAATAACAAGGAATCTGGCTGGCCGCAGAAGTCTAAGTTCATTATATAAGACTAGTCAACTTGTTGCTTGTTTTCTGGAATGTTACGGAAATTGCCGAAGTGATGGGTTATTCTCTTTCAGTTAGCAATTTCAGACTTGTCTGTCTCTTGACGCTGGTTGGTTAATTGGCGACAGGCTTCTCTACGGTCGGCACCCAATGGCATGGCAATCATCTCGGTTGGGAACTGTCTTTGGTCATTACGTTTTTGGACTGGGAAATCGAACTCTCTACCACTCAAGCAGCAACTCTTCATTTTGTCTGTAAATTCTCTTCTGTCGATCTCTGCAAATTCACTCGAAACTTTGTCTGCAAGTTCTCTTCTGTCTTTAATTCTGGTTAGCCAGCATCAGGCCTCTTCTGTCGATCTCTGCCACTTCAACTGACTTCTGTCACTTTCTGCAACTTTGTCTGGAAATTCTCTTCTGTCTTTATCTCTGGTTGGCCTGCAGGCTCTGCGGTTGGCACCCAACAACATGGCGCGTTTCTTCATCGTTACATTTTTAGGCCGGCAACTGGAACTGAACTGCTTCGAACTGCCGCAATTCCAGTCCAACTTCGGACTCACCTCCGATCCAACTTGAGACCAACACCACAAAGACTGATTTTGGTCCCTCGAGACCCTGTATTTATGCACATGCCATGGTGTGGGGCCAACGGTCGCTGGGTGTCTAATTTCCCGTCTTGGCAACCAATGAAATCCTGAGGTTAGCTGCTACTCGTTGTTGCCTGTGGTTTAACCCATGGGGTTAGTCTTCTTTCCATGACATCAATTGTTAGTCATCTCCCCCTTTCTGGGCTTGGTCACCGGACTAATGGAATCTCTCTCGATCTTATGACGTCATCTCCCCATACCCCTTTTCTGGGCTGGACTTAACCGAATTTCCTTTCTCAAAAATTTTTCGTTCTCATGAAAAAATTTCGGGGATTTTTTTTTTTCTTAAAACAGTAGGCATTAACCTTTTTTAACTGTCTTCGCCCAAAACAAGTTGACAAGGGTCCATTGACATTGTTACCCAAATAATAATTTCTACGCACCTGTTGTTAATATCCATTCTCTGAGTCACCTATATTTTCAAGTGACAAGAATGCCTTATCAGTCTTACCCTGATGTCAGTGAAAATACCTTTTCTCTAAATTACTTGACTCAGAATCAAAACATTTGTTATCTTTCAAGAGAGTCATGCCAGCCAGACATTTGGACCCAAAATGAAAGTTCCCTTTCCTTTACCAAGAAACAAAAACAAATAAATTTATCTTTCCTTTATGTTTAGAATGACCATCAGCTTTCTTTGGGGTGACTGAAACTGATATCTATTGTTTCTGTGGCTTAAAAACAAATCCATTTCTCTTTTCTTTCCGGGTTTACAATAATAGAGAAAGACTAGATGTTATTTTTCGTCTCTGCTTTCTTTTTAAAGATAAAGGTTTTCCATCTACAGTTAATAATTAGTTAATAAAATTAATCACCTCTGTTTTCCTTTGCTCATATTTGGAGGATAAAGAAAATTTCTCTTAGTATGTTCTCTTATGATCTATAATAGTAATTTGAAGATTTTCCGGTTATGGCTATTAATAAAATTATTTATCGCCCTTCCAAAATATTGTTATACATATAACCCACCCCATATATATATATATATATATATATATATATATATATAAAAACATTAACTATAGTAATAAAAATACCAATAGTAACAGAACTAACTGCCAAAACTAGTATTAATTACGCTATAATTTTAATTGTCTTGTACAACCCACCGAGAACGAACTCGGAGGGAAAAGAAGGGGAAGTAAAAAAAGAAAAACAAATTACATGAACAAAAAGTCAAGCACTCGTAAGAAAGAAAAAACTCCAAGACGAAAACCCTAACACTAAAGCGCTCAATATGAAAGTAGAGCAAACAAAGACAGAAAATCTAAGCAAAAGCAAACAATCTACCACGGTCTCACCCTATGGCGAAACCGTGGTAGGCTGTTGGCTCTTGCTTAGATTTTCTTTGTATATATGTGTGTGTGTGTATATATATATATATATATATATATATATACATACACACATACATACATACACGTGAAATCATGTATACATATATAAAATGGCTGGCCACTTGTATTTGAGGATACCTGTCTACGTGGGCAGCTAGCTAATCCTTATTGCTGACGCTTGTTCAACATCCACAGAGCCCACCTGTGGTTTATATTGCAACTGAGAGAGAGAGAGATTTATCTATGATGATCAACTGTCTCGATGACTTGTGACTTCATGCTAACACAGCCATCGACGGCCCCTCAAATTCACTCAAGGCCTGGGTCAAACAATGGCATGGTTTTCAGGCACTTTCTAAAGTTGCCACATGCTGGGATCGCTTCTTCCAGAATGATAACATCTAGAAGTCAACCATGAATATAAAAAGGTGTGAATAAAGGCTTGTACATTTGCACATGCAGTTTCTATGACAGATTTTGAGAAAGCTTATGTTGGTTTGGGAGAATTAGATTTGCTTGTGTACTGAAGTCAGGGACATTTCATGTTATGCACTATTATGTGTTGGGTTCAACATCAGGTTTGCTAGGGATGAAAAGTCCCTCTCCTCTCTAAGAGAGAAAAACACATGAGACTTTTTGAACTATTCTCATATTCTGCCTTAGGGGACACTTCTTCTATGTGCCCTGTCCCTTCAGGACGTAGGCGATCATGGTTCTTCATGTCTCCCTATCCCTTGTGGCTTTTAGTATGTTTGCTCCAGGCCACCCCCATTCCATCATCCACCTGATCAGACCCTGCAAATATGTTATCCGCTGCCTTCCATCTGACTAGTCAGTATCAGGTTCTCCTTCCTCATTGCGTGTCCCAGGAACTTCAGTTGTCTCTTCCTGATGCTCAGTATCAATTTCCTTTTTGTTGCCATTCTTTCCAACACCTCATCGTTGCTTGCATGCTCAGTCCACAATATCTGTAGCATCCTTCTGTAGAACCACATTTCGGCCGTTTCCAGTTTTGTCCTCATTTTCGACGATATTGTCCAGCATTCACTGCCGTATTGAAGAACTGATATCACGTAGCAGTCCAGCACTCTTTTCTTTGTTTCTATTGAGATTTTCCTGTGTGTTAGTATTTTGCTCATCTTCTGAAACACGTCCTTTGCCATGCCAATTTGCCTTCGGATCTGTGTCGCACTTTCTATCTCCTGTTAGAACACTTCCTAGGTACTTAAATTTTTGTACTTGCTTGATTCTGATATCTCCCACCTGTATTTGGCATTTTGGGTTGTATCTTTTGCTGATGACCATGCACTCAGTTTTCTTAAAGTTTATTTGTAGTCACTTTTTGTCACTCTCCACTGCTACTTTCTGTATGAGGTCTTGTAGTTTCCTTTCCGTATCTGCAATCAGCACTGTATTGTCTGCATACCTTATGTTGTTCAGGTTGTGGCCTCCAATAACAAATCCTGGCATGTCGTATCTTGTCGAATGCTTTCGCGTAGTCAATGAAGCATAGGTATAAGTCTTTCTTCATTTGTAATGCCCTTTCAGAGAGCATCCTAATTATGAATATGGCGTTCTTTGTTCCAGTGTCTTTGACAAACCCGCACTGTTCCTGCCTCTGGCCTGATTCTGCTTCTCACTCTATTCATCAGGATTCTGACAATCAGTTTTGTAATGTGACTCATTAAGCTGATAGTTCTGTTTAGTTCGCAGTCGTTTGCACCAGGTTTCTTCGGCAGTGCTATAAATATCGACTTGCATAGGTCATCTGGTATGTAGTGATAAAATTTCTTTGTGGGATCCTCCCACTTGTCTGCCACTCTAAAGCACAATTATATATTTATTTTGACTGGATTTGAATATTTTAGGTAAAACTTTGGTAAAAACTGTCCTGATAATTCTAACCAATCATCTACACAACCATGTATGTGTATATACGTCAAGAATCAATTGAAAGATAAAAGCTGCAGAAAAAAAACAATTAAAGTACAGAAAAAAAAATGAACATCCTTTAAAAACATCAAGAGACAAAGAAAAAAAATACACCAGAGTTCTTCTTCCCCCAAAACTTCCTTCTCTGCCATGTGCTGGCTGCAGATATCTCTTCAGATTCAGCATAGGACTCACTCTCACAAAAGGGAATGTCAGTGAGCACCCCAATACTCAGCAAAAACATTCTGCCAATGATTATCAGGATCACTTCTATAATAAATGGACATGACATTAAAAATACACAGGAATATTAATCTTTATTTTCTGAAACATTAACCTGCAGAGTATAAAAGTTAGCTCTCTCTCTCTCTCTCTCTATATATATATATATATATATTAGTTTTTGGTCATAATTAAATTAGACCAGTACACAGTTGTATTAAGTGTTCAATACATTCATGTTGTAAAACTGGAATATTTTGCATTTGCAGCAGCAGGTGCACACCAACACATGAATGGCCTTAGGTTTTAAACTTCCAGTATTTTCTGGAAATTTATCACTAACTTTTTTGTTTTTCAAATGTACAAACAGGGATATTTTTTTTTTTTTTACAAATGCGCCACTGGAATTTTTAAACAACAAAATTTTCCAAATTATAAAGTTACTTAAGGATCTTAAAACACTTTCATCCATGTTTGTGTGTGTGTGTATATATATATATATATATATATATATATATATGAGTGCATTCAGGATATGTTTTTATGAATTCTAAAAGAAGAGGTTCTGTTTTTTTTATGTTAGGTATTCTGAAAATGACAATATAAACTTGGACGAATAAAAACTTTACTCGTCATAAATTCAATTTTTTTTTTAATATGTGGTAAACAATTTCTAACCAGAATCATGTTTAAAACTTCAAACCTTTCTTTCATCAGTCTCATGTTCTATTATGTACTTTGTATACTACATTAAAATAGCTATGATACAAGAGTATAGCTTAACCAAAAACAAGCCTTACTTTCATCAGTTTCATGCTCTATTTAAATAGATTTCAACTTGTTATACAATACTAGATGTTAAAATAGTTAAAAAGAAAATCAAGCAGCCACAATTAGTCTCTACACATTGACATAAAAAATTATATAAAAATGGCAGCAAAAGAGAGAGACCAAAGAATAAAGTCTAAACAGCAATTTGTGGCAGCAACGATCAATTACCATCTGTTGAATCCAGTTCTGCCCATGCTGAATATTTTTTTCAAGACATCCCTGTTTGTATAACTCTTTCAACATTTATCAAGTCTTGATTCAACTGCTGCTACAATGTTTACACTGACACGAACTTTGATGATATTTTTTTTTATTGGGTTACTCAGTACAAACATAAAAGGCAGATGGTGAACAAGTATTTTCAGAAACTAGAAGTGTCTCTTGAGATGAACTCACAGAGAAACAGCAAAATCTCCTGAAAGGAATTGGAATTATCAAAACTTTTTTCAGAACTTACCCTAATAGCAAGTTACTATCTCCTATATGAAAGCTACACCCAAGATGGAATCAAGGTTAACCGTTTGCCATTTTTAATGCATTCTGATGTTACAACAGTAGGAATCAATAAAATTTAAAATTCCAAACATTTCAAAATCATTTACTTTTTTTTTAATTAACCACTTCAGTTCAAAATAATTTCAGTTCAATTAGTTTATGCTAATAAAATAATTAAAGTCATTTTAATCAGTTTCATGTTAAATTTCTACTTAGCTGTCTAATAGAGGAGGGAGCAATGCTTAATTTCAGTGAAATGTTTTCTCCACCCCTCGCCATGAAGACAAATGTTTATTAATTTTGCACCTTTTGACCATTCAAATGAATTTTTTTATTTCCTTTTAAGATTTAGTACATATTCAGAAAAATTCAGAGACTACCCACTTCTTGGGTTAGACACCAAGCATCCTGCAAAAATACAAGTTTGTTCCCCACAAATGAATCAATATCTAACTTCAAATATCTTTGCACCAATATTATCCAATGAGCAAGACCCACTGAAAATCTGTATATACTGATAGTTCTAATACCATTATTCTCAGACACATATTCCTATAATTAAAAGATATAATTTCATTATCTATTAAATGTATCTGTATTAACTATAATCTAGATATTCAAATCAAACTATGCCAATAAAAAAATAATGTCAACATACATTGCAAATTCAAAAATTACTAGAATGATTTTCAGCAGATCTAATTGCATAGGAAATATTTATTACATGATGAATGAAAATATTGACAGTATTTACATTATTCAGACTATTGTCCTCATCTTTGTTGCCATTTGTACGTTTCGGCTGTTGTACACTCCGGCCTTCTTCAGGTGGTAGGAATTTTGAACAGAACCCTTCATGACAATCACTGGAGTATATCATCTCCATCCCATTGTGGTGAACAAGTAACTTAGTGTTAGAGGAAGATAACTCATGACTACCAGAAGAGGCTTTATGCAAGGGATGAAGATGATATACCCCAGTGATTGTAATAAAGGGTTCTGCTCAAAATGTCTACCACCTGAAGAAGGCAGGAGTGTACAATGGCCGAAACATCATACAAGTGGCAATAAAGATGAGGACAATAGTCCGAATAATGTAAATACTGAAAATAGTTGCCAATCAAGGCTATAGAACCTAATCTGTACTGCTATTCAACCCATAGCTGGAGGGAGAAGAGATGGATTAACATCTTTCCCAAAGCTATTTGTACATAAGTGAATTCAATTAATCAACTGGAATTCGACCTCATCTCTCCGATTTCTCATTCGGAGCTGATATTCATTGCACCACAGTATTCACCAGGTCTAAAAGCCACCCAAGGTATAGGGTTATTGAATGAGGTTTTTCTATGTACATAAGGTAATAAGTACAGTTTATAAGGATATGTATAACAGATAATAGCTGTCTCTCGATTTCACATTTGCATGTAAGTGTATAGAACAAACCCAGCAATAATTGGAACTTGGTTCTCTGACTAACAATTCTGAGCCATTATCCATTACATCACCAGTACATCCATGATTACAAGAATAGTACCTGCTATTCCCAAACAGTCATCAATTTAGGTACTGACAAGGTTTAACATTGATTTTGCAGGAACTAGTGTTTTAATGTGATGTGGCTGTAAGCCAAATTCAATACAGAGTACTTTAAGAACTAAATTAACGCTTCCCAAGTCGACTTTTTCATTCCCAAACAGAACTCAATGGTTTTTCCAACTGAAAAACAACTTTGTTTTACTTTCTTGTAAGTTGTGAAGAACACAGCAGAACAACTCTTTATTATCTAGATTCTATTCCTTTGTTATCAAATTGATTTCAGTGAATTAAAAATCAATGCTCAGTTGTCTTATACTTAGTGCTTACCATTCACATTTCTTGAGATTTGATTCAAACTCCTAAGGAAAACCTGAAGTCTTGACCAGCTCAATCCATTGATCTGTTTTTGCCTGGCTGGAATGTATATTTGATGCTACCTACTTTATTACAAGTTGAACCAGAAAAGACATCAAGGCAGTAATCTATATCAGCAAATCAAGATTGTCTTGAATTTAAAGTCAAAATGCCATATGCTCTACTCAATAACACTTTCAAGGGAAAAATTTGAAAGGTTTTTCTTAATCGTGTACATGAAGATCAAGGTCAAGTCAGAGCCATGCATTGTCTTGGTTTCAGATCCTACAAGCAAATACTGAACAGTTTACATTTTTCCTATTGGTCAATTCACTGATATGACTTTAGTTCTATGGCCAAATATTTGTTCTCATAATTTCTGCTTTTCTTTATTGCCTTATTTTTCTTTCTACACTTGCATTCATGAAATATTGTTAATGTGAAACAGCAACTATATAAATTCTGAAGACTTATTTATGCACTCTTAAAATCAAGGCAGAATGCACAAAAATTAATACACACACACATATATATATATATATATATATTGGATATATCTTCAAAGACAAAAGAAATGACAAAAGGAAAAATTGATTTTCGATGTTTTATTCCTTGAGGAACTTTACCTTTGATAAAGTTCAACAAATAAAATGCACTTGAAAATGTTTTTCTCGTGTCATTTATTTTTACTTACACACACACACACACATTATATATATATATATATATATATATACATATATATATATATATATATATACTAGCAGTATAGCCCGGCGTTGTTCGGGTGTAACGAAAGCTTTAAAACTAATCCATGGTCCTGGAGCTCAGGCTTTTTGGACATTGACACAAAAGACTAAAAAGCAATAGTTGCTTCCAGTTAACGCGAAACCGTAGACTGAAAAAAAAAAATGAATGGATGTAAATCAAATTTTGATTTCCTGGTATCGATATAAAATTTTCTGCACTATTGTAAGAACTGCAACCTTGAAACTTCTGAATATCGTTTATGTCTGTCTATGAGTCTATCAAATTTGATTAAAATTGGACCACTCCTTCTATAACCCGATTTTTTTGATTATTGATTTTCAATATTTATCGGCGGTACCTCAACACAAAACCTAGCTAAGAACACTCGCAGACGCTTATAGTACAACTGTGTAAATTTTCAAGAAAATTGGTTCAGCCGTTTTGGAGTCTATAGGTAAAGGATACACACACAAAGTTCCATTTATAACTAAGTTTAGATATATATATATATATATATATATATATCATGAATTAAATGTACATTGTGACATGGAAATTTCTGTGTTTCAAGATAGAATCTCGTCATTAGGTAATGTTGGATGTTGGTTGTGAAAATGATTTACAAGGAATGTAAATCATTTAATTCATAATATGATTATATTAAGATCCACAATATTTATTGTACTGAACATTGTTTATATAATAAATGCCATGGTACCCAAATTCATAAAACCTTGAATCCTCTTCACCTGGAGATATATATATATATATATATATATATATATATATATATATCTCTGATGAGCTGTGATACAGCGAAACAGATCTGTCTGCAGATGACTATGCTCTCACACCCTGAAAGAATGGTAGACTGAAAAACAGTAGTTACTCTAGCATCTACGCATCATTCATTCAGCAATGAATTAGAACACTCTCAGCTATTGGGCATGTATAATGATAATATACACGCTAAAAAGTCTGCCTTCTACCGAGTGCCCATAGCTCAGAGGTAGAATCTCCGACTGACGCCAATTCTGTCAGGTTTCAATCCTGGGTTAAAAAGCAATCGGAGTCTAACTGTACTGATGAGCTGTGATACAGCGAAACAGATCTATCTGCAGATGACTATATATATATATATTATTGTCCATAGAATCTGTGTGCACTTTAAAAATTTATAAGTATTTGTATTTGCAATAAAAATAATTGCACACAAACCTTATGGACACCCAGCATATTTATCTCATGGCTGGATACTTGTATTCAAGGATGCCTGGCCACTCAAGCAGGTGCATTAAGTAGCCAGCATCTCCATTTTATGAGAAACTATGCTGCATGAAAGAGGATTTGAGACCTGCGACTACTAAATTTCATTTTTATCCCTCTTCGTAAAATTCCGCTACAAAATTACTAAGAGATAAGAATGTCACAAGAAATAAAAATAGTATTGAACTATGTAATTAATCTCACAGTATTGAACTGAAATTAAAATGGAAATTACAAGAAAACTGGTAATTCCAATCAAAGATACAACTGGATTTTATAAAACACAAAAAAGAAAGAGGACCTGGAGATTCTAATACTCACAGGATATGCTCCAATTATCAAAAATTTAACACCCATCAGGGCATTATTTGATTTTATCAAAATTTCATACTGAATGGGTTGTTCCTTTAGAAAACTTTATGGAAGTATTTTTTTTGGTCAATCTCTCCCTTCAATACTTGTGCAGAGATCCTGCATACCTTATACATATAGAACTGAAACAACACAGTAACCCTTTCATCTATATCTACCAGTGACAACTGAAGTTGCCTATAAAAACAGATACCCTGTGAAAAACCAACTCATAACAGTTTTAACACAAATTTTTTGTTGGTTGATACAAAGTAAACAGCTTTAATTTCAAATGTAACTAACACATTCTCTGTAAATGAACAAATATAATTTTTTTTTTCCATTACAATTATTTCACCCCAAGCAAGGCAAGATCACCACTGGTGCACAGGGGATGACAGTGAAAGGAAAAACAATGAACAGGAGATGTCTAAGAAAGGATCAGAAAAGGACGAGAATCAAGGAGACAGAAGATGACAACTGACATTGCATTTAAACTTTTGGAAATTGTAGCTATCAGGGAAGCAAGCAAATGGAAGATAGTTCCACAAACAGGAAGTGAGAGAAAAGAAACTATTAGAGTAGAAGAGACAATTACATTTAACTATTTTGATGGTAAAAGGGCAGGACCCTGAGTTTCAGTTTTGTTTAACAGCATATCAACCTCTGTGGATTATTTAATGCCAAAAAAGTGGGGTTTTAAGGTTTGTTAGTTTTTAATGTTTGTTTATAGTGAGAAAGTTGATTTAGTTAAGATTTTTAATGAAAAAAAAAAAATTTTATTTTAGAAAACTGAAAATGTAGTTTTGTATTCAAGAATGTTTTGCTAAGAATTATTCCTTCAAAAATGTATGTATTTCTATAAAAGTCTTTTTATACTTTGATAGTGTTTTGACTGCAGTTTCGGGGTTAACTCTTTGACCATAGCTGGGACCCTAACAGGTGCTTCCACTTTGGGTCAGAGTGGACCTGGGAACAACAGCAACTAAGAGGTCATTCCATGCTCCTCACAACCTCCCAATGAGAAGCCTTGCTGCTGGATGCAGTTTACCATCATACCCAGGACCTATAAACAAATCTAGTAGCACGCATTAATAACACACATTGGAGTATCAAGGAAAAAGGCTTGTCTAAGCAGTAGTCATGACAATTCTTTTAGAAAAGATTGTCAAATGATGAGATATTAGTGTTAATTAGTACATAGATATATTTTTTAAAGCATTTGCATTTTTGCTTTTAATGTACTATTGAAAACCAAATTCTAAATATTTTACTTTTACCCAATAAGTGGAGACACTTGTATTTAACATTGACTTTGCTGTTCAAATAACATTTATCAGGGCTTAAAGAAATGTCGTCAGACAGAAGAAATTTCCTTATCTGGGTTGCTACAGCCTGTAGGGAGGCCAATACTTTTTCTCGTTTTAAATAATAAATTTCACATTAATCAGTTGATTTTTTTTTCTTTTAAATACTTTTTGCAATTTCTTTTCTTTCAGACTTTCCTACTTTCACTGGGAAGCAACATGAAATGGAAATCAATTTACTTTTCAAAATAAGTGTTTTTCATGTTAGTCTATTTTCCAGGGAAATAATGTATAATTTTATTTCTCTCTGATCTTCAAAGTCAAGGTCAAAGTGGAGGTAGACAAGTTAAGTCAACAAATCCAATTAAAAAAAAAAACAAAAAACAAAGTGATAAGTCTCAAAAAAGTTATTTATTTGAACTGTGATTAAGTACATACTTAAAAATACTGTTTTTATTATAAATTTATTGAATCAATTGAAGAAAATGATATTTGTAATATCTGTCGATATTATGAAAAATTACCTGAAACCTTACAAAAATAATTTGATGAAATTAAACGTTTTTGTAGAGATGCTGCTTGCATAATTTAAACATTTTTTTCAGATCTAACCAGGAAAATTACTTAATTATTCAGAGCAATTTTGAAAAAGAAAGAAAAAAAACAAAACTCATTTTTAAAAGAATTTTATTTAATTTTAATATTAAATTATTTTTTTGCACAAAAAAAATCAAATAGGAAATTATTCAACAATTCTGAATTACTACTCACAAGGTAAAAGATAATTCTGCATGATGTTTAGAGTTGTCTCGAATTGGTATTTTTGGTAAAGTGAAGTTGATCAACAGTATTTATTAACCTTATTAGCACTGAACAGTAAGTAGCTCCACTCATTTTTTTTATACTTAACTTTTAATGTGTTTTTTTTTTTTAAATAAACTTTCATTTTATTTTTATTAAAAAGCTAAATGATCAAATTTACTATTTCTACTAAGTAAAATACTCTGATTGGAATCTAAACTGAGTTTTCAAAAGTCATTTTTTGTCCATTTTTGACAGATTTGTAAACAAAACTATTCTTGGTTTTAAAAAAAAAAATTACAAAAATAAAATGTACCTCTGTGCAGATTATTTTTTAAAAATTAGCAAATTTAAAATTGATTTGAAACAAGTATTGTTTATAACATGAAATTTGGAATAAAAGTCTTTCGTAATCATGGCAGTGTGAAGTAACTAATGTGCAAGTGATTGATAACAGCCAGATGTGGTGGTAAGCTAAGTATGGTTGACCAAAATTGACACTCATCCAAATTTTATTTTGGTAAAGAAAAAAAACCTATGAAACCTGTGACTTTTTAATGTAACAAAAAATATACTTAAAAAAACTCCCTATACACAAAAAACATCTTTTAATCTTTTGGCTCGAAGAATTTTAAATATATTTTTGAAACTTAAAAATAAGAATTATTGTAAAACTATTTATCAAAATTTTTTTGTCGGACTATTGTCACACAGACATATATAAATTTCAGTTTTATCACATTTTATTTTACTTTTCAGAAGATTTTCAGAAAAGCAAAAGTTTACGTTACAGCTCTGCATTTAACTAATCAAACAAATTTTCAATACACAATTTAATTTCTTTAAATTTCATGAATTTCCTTGGAGGCAGAGGTGGTTAACAGATGCAAACAAGAATACATTTTCACCAAAATTTCATAAAAATAATGATTTCAAAAATAATTTAATTCATTTGTAAGTTTCATTAGAATCTGATAATTACTTGATTTTTGCATGAATTTCCATGTGTTTGTTACCGGAAAGAATCAATTTTGTAATACTACATTATCCATAGTAAACTGTGGTAACAGCTTGGTTACTAGCTGATGAAAACAAAACAAAAAAAAATATTTTACCAAAATGTCAAATGTGTTAGAAAGGATTTAAAAAAAGAAAAAAAAAAAAACAAGTTATGAAAAATTATGTTCATTTTTTCCTCTTATAAACAAACACTAATGGAAAAACTTCATTTTTATGCTTGGGACCATTGTTCTGTGGTGATACCAAGCAAAGGCGAGGGACCAGATGTTTGCTCTCACAACAAAAAGGCAAATGAACAAAATTCGTTGGTGCGCATCCGTGTCTGCGCAGATGTCCCAGTTGAAAAATAAAAATTAATCAAATATCGAATTTCCATTTCTCCAGACTATGCGAATTTTATTTACCAGCCAATGGGAAGCCCAGAATCAAAGACTAGTGTGAAATTCCAAACGAGCTGCTTTTGATCCAAAAAGCAGATACAGACAAGACAGGCAGACTGACTTGAAGACAGACTGACTTACTGACCTAAGGAGCGAATACATCAAAGACATTCCTTACTTACAACACTCCTCACATTCCTAAACACTAATTATCTTATTCAGCATTATTGTCATGAACATTTAATCTCCGTTGGACCTTTATTTCAAGTATTGCTTTAATTGTAAAAACATTAATTGATATGTATAGATATGTTATTTTCAACTCAATTTGCTTTTCTTGATTTTATATCATTTTATAGTGGGCTATCTACCACAAGGCCAAATTCCAACCAGCAACAGTATCCAATTACTCTTCACTACTAAGGGGAAAAGAATAGATAAGCAACCCACTATAGTTCTATATACTATGCTGTTTCTTCAGTGAATTAATAGAGGTACCCACTAATATTTTCTGGTAGGGCCGTGTCTGGTCAACCATATCATTCAGCACATTTTAACACACAAAAAAAGTTCTTTTTAAAATATTTTTGAGTGTCAGATTGTAATAAGCTTTACAATATATGATTAATGGTTTTTAAATCTTCCCTGAAATTTAAAACCACTGAATTTTTAGATATAAAATATATACTGAAAAAAAAAAATTATCAATCTTGAAGATATTCATTTTTCAGCAAATTTTTTTTCAAGACTGTCCTTAATTACTTGAATATATATCATTCATAAAAACAATTAAGCTACTCTTAATAGGTACCTCCACTCATTTTCAATAACTAAATTTTAAATTAGGTACCTCCACTAAAGAACAGTATAATGTATAAAAAAAAAAGCCCAAAACTTAAAAACTAACTTTTTCCATCAAAATGTTTATTTTATTATTAAGAGGAAAGATCAAAGTATTTTTTAAAATTATTTTAATCCCTTCTGGCATGTTCAAAGTTTTGGTAAAAAATCTTATTTTGATTTGAGTTAGCAGGCAATCAAATCATTATGAGATTAAAAAGTATAATCGTACGTTTTTTTTTCCGCTGATGAACACATTAATTTGAAAATCTTGCAATAATCAAATAATTATTGGATTTTAAGGAAGCTTTCAGGACTTATTCACAAATGGATTAAATTATTTAAATTATTACTTTTATAAAATCTTGGTAAAAGTATTTTTCTATTTTTTTTTTTTTTTTGACATGTTTCTCCAACCCACATATATTAATCATATTTCAAATTTTTTGGCAAAAAATGGTTTTATTAGTTAAACGTAGAACTCATTTGGGAATTTAAATCATCCATTTTTTTTCAAGATTTTGCTTCTATTTCCCCCAAATCTGCTCCTAAGACTAAAAAAATCTAATATAACTATTATATAATTTAAGCTTTTTTTCAAATAACATAAATTAGGGACACAGTCTGAAAAAAAAATTCAATTAATGATGAAATTTTAAAAGAATTGCTTTCATTTTTTAAATTATAATTTATATTGTAAAAATATTTTTAAAATACTTTAAAGATTTGTTGAGGTTAGTTTATAAATTAACCAAAGATATTTACTAATCGAAAAAAAGTTTGATACAAAACATTGTGCATCACTATTTTTAAAATAAGTTTTAATTTTTTTTTCAGTGTAAATTAAAAGATCATGCGTTTCAGAGTTTCTTTCCTTACCGGAAAAAAGATTTGTACAATTATGTCACTTGAGATCACCATGCACTTATGTCTCAACTGCCAACATATTTGAAACAGTAAGTGAAAAAGTTTAACTGTGATTAAAACAGTTTTATTCTAAGTTTCATGCTATAAGTAACACTTGTGTAAATCAGATTAATTTAACATTAAATTTGCTAAATTGACAAAAATAATGTGTCACGGATGTATATTTTATTTTTGCAAGATTTTTAAAACAGAATTAACTTTTGTTTACAAATTTGTTAATTACTTGAAAATGGGCAAAAAGTTGAAAGATTTAAAAAACTCCAAATTTTAGATTCCAATCAATAAAATTTGTTTGAAATACACCAGAGTATTTTTGCTTAGTGGAAATAGTAAATTTAATCATTTAGCTTTCAATTAAAACTACAATAAGACTTTATTTTTGAAAATTCAATTTAAAATTTTTTCATTGAAAATGAGTGGAGGTACCGACTTTAAATCAAGTTTTTAAGTTTTCGTTAAACTATGTAGTTTTAATTAATTTCACTATTTCCAGAGTAAAACACACTGTTCAAACAGAAATTATATTGATGAGAATCTATAATTTTATAATGCCATATATTGCATTTTTTTATTTTACTGTTGGGAGCAGATTTTTGGAAATAAAGGCAAAATATTTTTTAAAAATACATGATTTACATTCTCCCAATGAGTCTTGCATTTAACTTATAAAACCAATTCTCCCAACAAAATTTAATTTCTTAAAATTTCATAAACTTCCGTGGAAGTGGGGCGGGGTGGGGTAATAGATGTAAAAACAATATTTTTACCAAGGATTTTTTAAAAATAGTCATTTCAAAAATAATTCTATTATTCATTTTAAGTCCTGAAATTTTCCTTAAAATGCGACAATTATTTGATTTTCGCAAAAGTTTGCAAATTATGTGTTATCACAGGAAAAAAAAACAGTTACGTAATTACACTTTCCATTGTAAAACTCTCGTAACAATTTGGCTACTCGCTAACGAAAATAAAATGAACCCTTTTTAATAATTTTTTATGAGTAATTCAACGGGATCAAAAGCAGAATGCTTTGGAAAATTTTTTTTTTTTTTTTTTTTTTTTACGAAATTTGACTCCTGTTTGATTAAAAATTTGCGGCGAACCTGAAGTATACTACCACCACGTTTATTTTCGCCGTTTTACAATTTTTATCAATGTTTTCACCGCAGTTCTATCGATTACCCCTTAAGCTTTACGATTATCAAGAAAAATTGGAAAAAGTACAGTATTTAAAGAAATTAGTGGGGGGGGAGGTCAGTTTCTCATACAACGCTATAGTAAATCGATCCTCCATTTAGTAAACAGTCGCTGGGACGCCATTACCATCAACTGTAAATTTGTACATCATTTTTTTTTAGCTTTGTTCACTTAAATGTTATTTTTTTTTTACACCTGAAACATTGACGACAAAAAATTCACTAAAATTTCTATATTTAAACAAATTGGGTGAGGTGGGGGTAATTTCTCAGACAACTTTCAATCCTCCAATTCAAAAACACTGGTTTCAATTTTTTTTTCAACTTGTAAGAAAGTCATGAAATAAAATATGTATTTTTGTTAAAAATTTTATTAGAACGGGAATTTTTTTCTTGGTGTTTCACATGCCGTTTTTTTTTTTGTTTCAAATATAAAATTTTTTCTTCCTGTTTCAAGAAAATTATGTCCAAACTTTTTTTTTTTTTGTGGTGGGGTGTCAATATAGCTTCTCCAAATTTTTTTATTGGAGTTTTTAATAGCATGTCAATTTTTTTTTTTTTTTGGAGGTGGGTGATTCAATAGCATGTCCTAAATTTTTGGAGGAGTGGGGTTTCAATAGCATATTTTTTCAAAGTTGTTTCTTTTTTTAAGTTTCCATGATGACACCTTCCATACTTGCTGCAGAACGGTTTGGGATTCGTTGAATAAATCCGACTTTTTCGGTTATGTCATAGAATCCTATTGTTGAACAATCCTGCCAACATTGTTTTTCCTTAAATAACAAACTTTCATCAATTTGGACTTCATGTCCAGAGCCACCCATCAGTTTTCGGTCTTTCTCCATTTTGCTTGTACAGACGTCTCTGCAATATTCATACCACTGAATGGCAAAATTTAATGAAACTCCGTTCAATGTCACTGAACTGGTCACCAGTATTTGGCAGACGAAATCAGAAATTGGTTGGTTATCACGTGGAGCGATAATTTGGTTTGGACTTATCAAAAAATGTCCCATTCCTAATGGACATTCTTTTTTTTTGCATTTGGAACATCTCCAGCAAACCTTATCTGCTTTTTTTCACATGCCTTTTTAAGGTACGTCCAGAAAATCGCTGAAAAAACAGCATAGTCTCACGGAAAAGGCCTAAAAACTAAAGAAAAACAAAGTTTTCTCGGTAAAATGTTTATGCTATCATTAAGTGGATAGATCATAGTATTTCATTATTTTTACCAATTTTTTTAATTGTTCTTACAGGTTCTAACAGGCTCATTTTGTGATAGAAAATCTTTTTTTTCTGTCGTCAGTGAAAGGGATAAATTGACGCAAGAGTTTAATAATGTAATTTCTTGATTACGGCATTGCCGGTGTTCGTTATTTCTTCCATTTTTTGTCTAATGGCAGTTCGAGGAGTCAATAGGGGGCTTAAATGCCTAAAACTTTATTTACACACAATGCCGAAATGAATTTTTTTTATACGAATTTAATTTAGGCTTCTTTTCCTGAAAAAAAAAAAACAGGAGCTTACTTTGAAGAAAAAAAAGCTCCAAACTTATTTTCTGATTCTTTCTAATACGTTCGAAATTTTCGTAAAATTGAAATATCTTGTTTTGCGTAAGCGGGTAACCGAATTAAGAATTATTTCAAATGCGATTTTCGAGTTCCGTAGCGGTAAGTACCATAAGTCATCTGACTCAAAAAAATAAAATACAAACGTATTTCATTTAAATATAATGAAGTAATAAATTAGAAAACAGCATTTTTATTGAAGTAAAATTGTTTTAATACTGAAAACTGTCAAAGAACCCCATTTTCTTTTTTTAAATGTAATTGTCAGTATAGACTAACTAGTTCCAAATATTGAAATAGCGAAATAATATTTCAATAACATTAACCCGGAGGAAGAAAAAAATAGTCTGTTCAAACTAAAGTACAATCAAACAATTTAAAATATAAAACTTTTTAAAGTTAAAGTTTGTAAATGCACAAGAAGATTAATAATAATTAAATTATGTAACAGAATATTTTTGTTTAAGACAGATAAAATATTTATCGCGCGGTGAAAGCAGAAATAATCAAGAAAAATTCGAAATGATTGACCTTTTGCGCAGATCAAACGTAAGAAATCTGAAATTGCTACTTACAGCAGACCGACGGAAATTAAAATGGCGGAAAAGGAAATTTTGGCGCGCTCTTGTTTAAATACTGCGTAATGATGACGTCATTTCTTCCTGGTCCTCGGTTGGGTAAATAAAGATCGCGCATGTGCGGGACAAGATTTTTCTGGCCTCTGTAAATAATTGTATTCATTGTAAATATTCATTAAGGTAAAATCTTCAAATGTTATTATTGTGAGAAATCATGGTATAAATGTGTCTGTAACAAGATTGGCCCCTTTTATTTCTGTCCCCATTTTTCTTTTTAGTTTAACTCCCCCTCCCTTCCCTTGCTTAGGTGACTAGATATATCAGTTCTCTGGTGGGTGCAGGACGCTTTTGGTATTTCGGGAGTGACTTTCCTATTTGTTTTTGTGTTTGGATGTGTGCATACATGTGCGCGTGGTTGGAGGAATAAACGGTTTAGTTTATTTATAGTCCTGCATCGATTTCGTCCAGTTAACAGATGCATCTTTCACGTGATAGAATATGTGGGGGGTTTGTTACTAATATACTTTTGTTTAGTTTCTTGTATATAATGCGTTTTTTCTTGTAAAATTTACAATGTAAATATTCACTGGGGTTTTTTATATTGTTATTTCCCTTTCCCCCTACAGACAATCATTGTACATATTGGGAGCTTAGTTAGGACTTCATGGAGACATTGTGGTATTATGGTAGACGTAGAAAGAAAGGTTAGTAAGAAAGTGCTGTTTTGGTGATAGGAATACTGTGGCATGCCTGGGTCAGTGATTGTGACTAGCTAAGTTTAACATTAGGACTAGATGAAGACCAGCCTTCCCCATCCCTGTATTCGGCCTTGTGCCACATTTTTTGTATTAAATACAAAAATAAATAATGTCTGTAACAAGATTGATAAGTGTAAATCTTATGTTTTAGTGGTGTGGGGGGTACCTCCACTTGTCTGCCAACACACTGTCAGGTGGTGCTATTTAAGGACTATAAAAGAAAAAAAACTACAAGATTAAATGCAACAAGTCTTCTGAGTTGCAGTTAGATGTTAAGAAGGGCATTGCTCTTCCGGGCCCTTCAGTTGCACTGACAGTCTCATCTGCATTCTTGAGTTATGGTTCAGGCCAGATTTTCAATTGGAAAAAATAGGTTGGATACTGGCAAAGGTCTCCTTAAAGCATAGGTTCCCAAACTTTTTGCTGTGATTACCCCAAAATACAATTTCACTATTATCCATTACCCTAATGAACAAATACCCATAATGTAAGAAAAGAAGTAATTATATTTTCATACATCAAAAGCAGACAAAGTTAATGGAAATTATTTAATACAATAGTACCAATCTATAATAATCAGAGGTATACTAGCCGTAACCTAGCTGTGATTTTTAATGTGAGTGTTGAGCTTATTTATTCTTGGCTTTGTGACTGAAAGGGCTGTTCGGGCATCGTTTGCCACGTTGAGTCTGCTACATTTCTTGATCTTCATTTCAAGGACAGTAGAAAAACCTACATCCATTACCCCCAAAATATGGACTCATTACCTCACTGGGATAATTTACCCTGGGGTTTGGAACCTAGGCAAAGGGTAGCACGGAGATATATCCTTATATATCCTTTTTGTGCCTCATCTTTTACCAAATGTCATTACCCCTACTCTTCAAGTACCACTCGAAAGCAATCCAGTACACGCTTTTCTCCATCTTGTGAGGTGGACACAAGCCAAAGGTCCACAAAGAAGCCTGTGTCCATGACATTAGGGGCTGGGAAGACTGTTATAAACCCTGTATTCTTCACTAAGTGCTGAAAGGCCATGCATACTGTTCCTCAGTTCAGTTACCTTTCACAGCCTTGGAGATCATTATATTGAGAACAAGTAGAGGGAGTCACATCAGATGCGCTTTGTGGGTTGATTGGCTTGTCGGTGAACAAGTTACACCTTTTCTGGTGATGGGTATCAGTCGCAAATTACTTAAGTAGCCCTGACTTCCCATTTACCTGAACAATATAAGAAATAAGAAATCAGCCGATGCTGACAAAGCAAATTTAGCTGCTGAGCTTGAAAAGGACCTCTAAAAGATCTCCCAGATGTGATCAAGTGCCAAGTAGGCATCTATGCAGATGACACCACAATTTACTTCTGCATTGGTAAGAAATCCAGCAAGGCAGACAAACATAACCTCACTGATGATCTTGAAAGGAATCTACACTTAGTGGTGGAATGGGGTCAGAAGTTGCTTGTAAATTTCAAAGCGTCTCAGACAAAGCTGCTGTCTGTCAATCATCACAGACAATCCTTCCTGCCTCCCATAAGCATGGACCAAGCGAGTCTCTCTGAGAGCAATACACTGCGCCTCCTTGGCCTTACCCTATCTTCCGATCTCAAGTGGAACCATTACATTGAATCAATAGCTAAATCCACTGCTAGGAAGGTTGGATCCCTGTTTCAGACCAGGATGTTTCTTCCACCTGAATACATCTTGCATATATACAAATCAACCATCTGTCTGTGCATAGAATACTGCTGTCATATATGGTCAGGCGCCCTCACTGTTCACCTCAGTATTCTTGACAGGCTCCAAATGAGAATCAATAATGTGATAGGTACCGACTTGGTGGCTCGACATACTTTCTCACCGACAGGATGTAGCTTCCCTCTGTCTGTTCTATAAATATTTTCATGGCTTACTTGTGCAACCAGACTGGCAACTGGGTCCCATTTATTCACAGATCAACCAAATGCAGCCAACAATTCCTGCAGCTTATTTTCTCGTACTTCCCACTTGTGGAACTCTCTTCCATATTCTTGCTTTCCTGACGACTACAACCTCCAGAAATTTAAATGCAATGTCAATACCCATCTCTTAACCACTTGACTCCAGTTCTTTCTATTTCACCCTGTATATTTTTTCTTTCTCTCAACATTTGCAACTGTCATCACACCTGTATTCCCATCCTTCTCTTGCTCCCTTCTCTGACACCCCCTGTAACTGTTTTGTCTTTCTCTTTCCTCTCCTCGTATCTAATCTTTTTCTCTTATGTACCTCCCTGTGCATCAGTGGTGATTCTGCCTTGCTTGAGGTGAAACGATTAAAAAAAAATCTGTGATAGACTTGTGTAAAAAATCGCTCATAAATTTTAATGCTTCCAAAACAAAGCTGCTTTCATTTAAACACCACAAACAATTGCTTCTACCCACCATCAGAATGAATCAGCTGGTCTCCTTGAAAGCAAAACACTGTGCCTCCTAGGCTACCCACCATCAGAATGAATCAGCCAGTCTCCCTGAAAGCAAAACACTGTGCCCAGTTACCCACCAATCAGAATGAATCAGGCTAGTCTCCCTGAAAGCAAAACACTGTGCCTCCTCGGCTACCCACCATCAGCATGAATCAGGCTAGGTCTCCCTGAAAGCAAAACACTGTGCCTCCTAGGCTACCCACCATCAGAATGAATCAGGCTAGTCTCCCCAGCAAACACTGTGCCTCCTAGGCTACCCACCATCAGAATGAATCAGGCTAGTCTCCCTGAAAGCAAAACACTGTGCCTCCTCGGCTACCCACCATCAGCATGAATCAGGCTAGTCTCCCTGAAAGCAAAACACTGTGCCTCCTCGGCTACCCACCATCAGCATGAATCAGGCTAGTCTCCCTGAAAGCAAACACTGTGCCTCCTCGGCTACCCACCATCAGCATGAATCAGGCTAGTCTCCCTGAAAGCAAAACACTGTGCCTCCTCGGCTACCCACCATCAGAATGAATCAGGCTAGTCTCCCTGAAAGCAAACACTGTGCCTCCAGGCTACCCACCATCAGAATGAATCAGGCTAGTCTCCCTGAAAGCAAAACACTGTGCCTCCTAGGCTACCCACCATCAGAATGAATCAGGCTAGTCTCCTGAAAGCAAAACACTGTGCCTCCTCTGCTACCCACCATCAGCATGAATCAGGCTAGTCTCCCTGAAAGCAAAACACTGTGCCTCTCAGGCTACCCACCATCAGCAATATGAATCAGGCTAGTCTCCCTGAAAGCAAAACACTGTGCCTCCTCGGCTACCCACCATCAGCATGACCCAGGCTAGTCTCCCTGAAAGCAAAACACTGTGCCTCCTCGGCTACCCACCATCAGAATGAATCAGGCTAGTCTCCCTGAAAGCAAAACACTGTGCCTCCTCGGCTACCCACCATCAGAATGAATCAGGCTAGTCTCCCTGAAAGCAAAACACTGTGCCTCCTCGGCTACCCACCATCAGAATGAATCAGGCTAGTCTCCCTGAAAGCAAAACACTGTGCCTCCTCGGCTACCCACCATCAGAATGAATCAGGCTAGTCTCCTGAAAGCAAAACACTGTGCCTCCTCGGCTACCCACCATCAGAATGAATCAGGCTAGCTTCCCTGAAAGCAAAACACCCTGTGCCTCCTCGGCTACCCACCATCAGAATGAATCAGGCTAGTCTCCCTGAGTTAAAACACTGTGCCTCCTCGGCTACCCACCATCAGAATGAATCAGGCTAGTCTCCCTGAAAGCAAAACACTGTGCCTCCTCGGCTACCCACCATCAGAATGAATCAGGCTAGTCTCCCTGAAAGCAAAACACTGTGCCTCCTCGGCTACCCACCATCAGAATGAATCAGGCTGGGGTCTCCCTGAAAGCAAAACACTGTGCCTCCTCGGCTACCCACCATCAGAATGAATCAGGCTAGTCTCCCTGAAAGCAAAACACTGTGCCTCCCTCGGCTACCCACCATCAGAATGAATCAGGCTAGCTCTCCTGAAAGCAAAACACTGTGCCTCCTCGGCTACCCACCATCAGAATGAATCAGGCTAGTCTCCCTGAAAAAGCAAAACACTGTGCCTCCTCGGCTACCCACCATCAGAATGAATCAGGCTAGTCTCCCTGAAAGCAAACACTGTGCCTCCTGCTACCCACCATCAGCATGAATCAGGCTAGTCTCCCTGAAAGCAAAACACTGTGCCTCCTAGGCTACCCACCATCAGAATGAATCAGGCTAGTCTCCTGAAAGCAAAACACTGTGCCTCCTAGGCTACCCACCATCAAAATTTGTAGAATCAGGCTAGTCTCCCTGAAAGCAAAAACACTGTGCCTCCCCTGCTACCCACCATCAGCATGAATCAGGCTAGTCTCCCTGAAAGCAAAACACTGTGCCTCCTCGGCTACCCACCATCAGCATGAATCAGGCTAGTCTCCCTGAAAGCAAAACACTGTGCCTCCTCGGCTACCCACCATCAGCATGAATCAGGCTAGTTCCCTGAAAGCAAAAACACTGTGCCTCCCTGCTACCCACCATCAGAATGAATCAGGCTAGTCTCCCTGAAAGCAAAACACTGTGCCTCCTAGCTACCCACCACCGAGAATGAATCAGGCTAGTCTCCAAGCAAAAACACTGTGCCTCCTAGGCTACCCACCATCAGAATGAATCAGGCTAGTCTCCCTGAAAGCAAAACACTGTGCTCCTCGGCTACCCACCATCAGCATGAATCAGGCTAGGTCTCCCTGAAAGCAAAACACTGTGCCTCCTAGGCTACCCACCATCAGCATGAATCAGGCTAGTCTCCTGAAAGCAAAACACTGTGCCTCCTCGGCTACCCACCATCAGCATGAACTGTGTCATTCCCTGAAAGCAAACACTCAGCCTCCTCTGCCACTCACCATCAGAATGAATCAGGCTAATTTCCCTGAAAGCAAACACTGTGCCTCCCTCGGCTACCCACCATCAGAATGAATCAGGCTAGTCTCCCTGAAAGCAAAACACTGTGCCTCCTCGGCTACCCACCATCAGAATGAATCAGGCTAGTCTCCCTGAAAGCAAAACACTGTGCCTCCTCGGCCACCCACCATCAGAATGAATCAGGCTAGTCTCCCTGAAAGCAAAACACTGTGCCTCCTCGGCTACCCACCATCAGAATGAATCAGGCTAGTCTCCCTGAAAGCAAATGACTGTGCCTCCTCACCCACCATCAGAATGAATCAGGCTAGTCTCCCCTGAAAGCAAAACACTGTGCCTCCTCGGCTACCCACCATCAGAATGAATCAGGGCTAGTCTCCCTGAAAGCAAAACACTGTGCCTCCTCGGCTACCCACCATCAGAATGAATCAGGCTAGTCTCCCTGAAAGCAAAACATCAGGCCTCCCTGCCACTTCCACCATCAGAATGAATCAGGCTAGTCTCCCTGAAAGCAAAACACTGTGCCTCCTCGGCTACCCACCATCAGAATGAATCAGGCTAGTCTCCCTGAAAGCAAAACACTGTGCCTCCTCGGCTACCCACCATCAGAATGAATCAGGCTAGTCTCCCTGAAAGCAAAACACTGTGCCTCCTCGGCTACCCACCATCAGAATGAATCAGGCTAGTCTCCCTGAAAGCAAAACACTGTGCCTCCTCGGCTACCCACCATCAGAATGAATCAGGCTAGTCTCCCTGAAAGCAAAACACTGTGCCTCCTCGGCTACCCACCATCAGAATGAATCAGGCGGCCTCCCTGAAAGCAAAACACTGTGCCTCCTCGGCTACCCACCATCAGAATGAATCAGGCTAGTCTCCTGAAAAGCAAACACTGTGCCTCCTCGGCTACCCACCATCAGAATGAATCAGGCTAGTCTCCCTGAAAGCAAACACTGTGCCTCCTCGGCTACCCACCATCAGAATGAATCAGGCTAGCTTCCCTGAAAGCAAAACACTGTGCCTCCTAGGCTACCCACCATCAGAATGAATCAGGCTAGTCTCCCCTGAAAGCAAAACACTGTGCTTCCTAATACCCACCATCAGAATGAATCAGGCTAGTCTCCCTGAAAGCAAAACACTGTGCTCTGCTACCCACCACAGACAATGAATCAGGCTAGTCTCCTGGAAAGCAAAACACTGTGCCTCCTCGGCTACCCACCACACAATGAATCAGGCTAGGTCTCCCTGTGCCACTGTGCTCGGCTACCCACCACAGACAATGAATCAGGCTAGTCTCCCTGAAAGCAAAACACTGTGCCTCCTCGGTTACCCACCACAGACAATGAATCAGGCTAGTCTCCTGAAAGCAAAACACTGTGCCTCCTCGGCTACCCACCACAGACAATGAATCAGCTAGTCTCCCTGAAAGCAAAACACGGTGCCTCCTCGGCTACCCTACCTGGACAATGAATCAGGCTAGTCTCCCTGAAAGCAAAACACTGTGCCTCCTCGGCTACCCACCACAGACAATGAATCAGGCTAGTCTCCCTGAAAGCAAAACACTGTGCCTCCTCGGCTACCCACCACAGACAATGAATCAGGCTAGTCTCCTTGAAAGCAAACACCTGTGCCTCCTGCCACCCACCACAGACAATGAATCAGGCTAGTCTCCCTGAAAGCAAAACACTGCCTCCTCGGCTACCCACCACAGACAATGAATCAGGCTAGTCTCCCTGAAAGCAAAACACTGTGCCTCCCTCGGCTACCCACCACAGACAATGAATCAGGCTAGTCTCCCTGAAAGCAAAACACTGTGCCTCCTCGGCTACCCACCACAGACAATGAATCAGGCTAGTCTCCCTGAAAGCAAAACACTGTGCCTCCCTGCTACCCACCACAGACAATGAATCAGGCTAGTCTCCTGAAAGCAAACACTGTGCCTCCCTCGGCTACCCACCACAGACAATGAATCAGGCTAGTCTCCCAGCAAAACACTGTGCCTCCTCGGCTACCCACCACAGACAATGAATCAGGCTAGTCTCCCTGAAAGCAAAACACTGTGCTCTCTGCTACCCACCATCAGAATGAATCAGGCTAGTCTCCCCTTGGAAAGCAAACACTGTGCCTCCTCGGCTACCCACCATCAGAATGAATCAGGCCAGTCTCCTGAAAGCAAAACACTGTGCCTCCTCGGCTACCCACCATCAGAATGAATCAGGCTAGTCTCCCTGAAAGAAAACACTGTGCCTCCTCAGTTACCCACCATCAGAATGAATCAGGCTAGTCTCCCTGAAAGCAAAACACTGTGCCTCCTCGCTACCCACCACAGACAATGAATCAGGCTAGTCTCCCTGAAAGCAAAACACTGTGCTCTCCTCGGCTACCCACCATCAGAATGAATCAGGCTAGTCTCCTGAAAGAAACACTGTGCCTCCTCGGCTACCCACCATCGTGTTCAATCAGGCTAGTCTCCCTGAAAGCCAAAACACCAGCCTCCTCGGCTACCCACCATCAGAATGAATCAGGCTAGTCTCCTTGAAAGCAAACACTGTGCCTCCTCGGCTACCCACCATGGAGACAATGAATCAGGCTAGTCTCCCTGAAAGCAAAACACTGTGCCTCCTCGGCTACCCACCATCAGAATGAATCAGGCTAGTCTCCCTGAAAGCAAAACACTGTGCCTCCCTCGGCTACCCACCATCAGAATGAATCAGGCTAGTCTCCCTGAAAGCAAAACACTGTACCCTCGGCTACCCACCCATCAGAACAAATCAGGCTAGTCTCCCTGAAAGCAAAACACTGTGCCTCCTCGGCTACCCACCATCAGAATGAATCCAGGCCAGTCTCCCGAAAGGCAACACTGTGCCTCCTCGGCTACCCACCACAGACAATGAATCAGGCCAGTTCCCTGAAAGCAAAACACTGGTGCCTCCTCGGCTACCCACCATCAGAATTAGAATCAGGCTAGTCTCCCTGAAAGCAAAACACTGTGCCTCCTCGGCTACCCACCACAGACAATGAATCAGGCTAGTCTCCCTGAAAGCAAAACACTGTGCCTCCTTTGCCACCACCGCATCAGAATGAACTGTGCCATCTCCCTGAAAGCAAAAACACTGTGCCTCCTCGGCTACCCACCATCAGAATGAATCAGGCTAGTCTCCCTGGAAAGCAAAACACTGTGCCTCCTCGGCTACCCACCATCAGAATGAATCAGGCCAGCCCTGAAAGCAAAACACTGTGCCTCCTCGGCTACCCACCATCAGGAATGAATCAGGCTAGCCTCCTCAGAAAGCAAAACACTGTGCCTCCTCGGCTACCCACCATCAGAATGAATCAGGCTAGTCTCCCCTGAAAGCAAAACACTGTGCCTCCTCGGCTACCCACCATCAGAATGAATCAGGCTAGTCTCCCCTGAAAGCAAACACTGTGCCTCCTCGGCTACCCACCATCAGAATGAATCAGGCTAGTCTCCCTGAAAGCAAAACACTGTGCCTCCTCGGCTACCCACCACAGACAATGAATCAGCCAGTCTCCCTGAAAAGAAAACACTGTGCCTCCTCGGCTACCCACCATAGACAATGAATCAGGCTAGTCTCCCTGAAAGAACAGCCTCCTCGGCTACCCACCACAGACAATGAATCAGGCTGTCTCCCAAGAAAGCAAAACACTGTGCCTCCTCGACACCACCACAGACAATGAATCAGGCTAGTCTCCCTGAAAGTAAACACCAGCTCTCGGCTACCCACCACAGACAATGAATCAGGCCAGTCTCCCTGAAAGCAAAACACTGTGCCTCCTCGGCTACCCACCACAGACAATGAATCAGGCTAGTCTCCTGAAAGCAAAACACTGTGCCTCCTCGGCTACCCACCACAGACAATGAATCAGGCTAGCCCCTGAAAGCAAAACACTGTGCCTCCTCGGCTACCCACCACAGACAACAATCAGGCTAGTCTCCCCTGAAAGCAAACACTGTGCCTCCTCGCTGCCACCCACCACAGACAATGAATCAGGCTAGTCTCCTGAAAGCAAAACACTGTGCCTCCTGCCACCCACCACAGACAATGAATCAGGCTAGTCTCCTGAAAGCAAAACACTGTGCCTCCTCGGCTACCCACCACAGACAATGAATCAGGCTAGTCTCCTGAAAGCAAAACACTGTGCCTCCCTCGGCTACCCACCACAGACAACAACCAGCTAGTCTCCCCTGAAAGCAAAACACTGTGCCTCCTCGGCTACCCACCACAGACAATGAATCAGGCTAGTCTCCCTGAAAGCAAAACACTGTGCCTCCTCGGCTACCCACCACAGACAATGAATCAGGCTAGTCTCCCCCTGAAAGCAAAACACTGTGCCTCCTCGGCTACCCACCACAGACAATGAATCAGGCTAGTCTCCCTGAAAGCAAAACACCAGCTCTCGGCTACCCACCACAGACAATGAATCAGGCTAGTCTCCTGGAAAGCAAAACACTGTGCCTCCCTCGGCTACCCACCACAGACAATGAATCAGGCTAGTCTCCCAGCAAAAACACTGTGCCTCCTCGGCTACCCACCACAGACAATGAATCAGGCTAGTCTCCCTGAAAGCAAAACACTGTGCCTCCTCGGCTACCCACCACAGACAATGAATCAGGCTAGTCTCCTGAAAGCAAAACACTGTGCCTCCCCGGCTACCCACCACAGACAATGAATCAGGCCAGGTCTCCCTGAAAGCAAAACACTGTGCCTCCTCACACCACCACAGACAATGAATCAGGCTAGTCTCCCTGAAAATAAAACACTGTGCCTCCTCGGCTACCCACCACAGACAATGAATCAGGCTAGTCTCCCTGAAAGCAAACACTGTGCCTCCTCGGCTACCCACCACAGACAATGAATCAGGCTAGTCTCCCTGAAAGCAAAACACTGTGCCTCCTCGGCTACCCACCACAGACAATGAATCAGGCTAGTCTCCCTGAAAGCAAAACACCGTGCCTCCTCGGCTACCCACCACAGACAATGAATCAGGCTAGCCTCCCTGAAAGCAAACACTGTGCCTCCTCGGCTACCCACCATCAGAATGAACTGTGTCAGTCTCCCTGAAAGCAAAACACTGTGCCTCCTCGGCTACCCACCACAGACAATGAATCAGGCTAGTCTCCCTGAAAGCAAAACACTGTGCCTCCTCGGCTACCCACCACAGACAATGAATCAGGCTAGTCTCCCTGAAAGCAAAACACTGTGCCTCCTCGGCTACCCACCACAGACAATGAATCAGGCTAGCTCTCCTGGAAAAGCAAAACACTGTGCCTCCTCGGCTACCCACCACAGACAATGAATCAGGCTAGTCTCCCTGAAAGCAAACACTGTGCCTCCTCGGCTACCCACCACAGACAATGCAATCAGGCTAGTCTCCCTGAAAGCAAAACACTGTGCCTCCTCGGCTACCCACCACAGACAATGAATCAGGCTAGTCTCCCTGAAAGCAAAACACTGTGCCTCCTCGGCTACCCACCACAGACAATGAATCAGGCTAGTCTCCCTGAAAGCAAACACTCAGCTCGGCTACCCACCACAGACAATGAAGCAGGCTAGTCTCCCTGAAAGCAAAACACTGTGCCTCCTCGGCTACCCACCATCAGAATGAATCAGGCTAGTCTCCCTGAAAGAAACACTGTGCCTCCTCGGCTACCCACCACAGACAATGAATCAGGCTAGTCTCCTGGAAAGCAAAACACTGTGCCTCCTCGGCTACCCACCACAGACAATGAATCAGGCTAGTCTCCTGGAAAGCAAAACACTGTGCCTCCTAGGCTACCCACCATCAGAATGAATCAGGCTTAGTCTCCCTGAAAGCAAACACTGTGGCCTCCTCGGCTACCCACCACAGACAATGAATCAGGCTAGTCTCCCTGAAAGCAAAACACTGTGCCTCCTCGGCTGCTCCCCACCACAGACAATGAATCAGGCTAGTCTCCCTGAAAGCAAAACACTGTGCCTCCTCGGCTACCCACCATCAGAATGAATCAGGCTAGTCTCCCTGAAAGCAAAACACTGTGCCTCCTAGGCTACCCACCATCAGAATGAATCAGGCTAGCCCCTTGAAAGCAAAACACTGTGCCTCCTCGGCTACCCACCACAGACAAATGAATCAGGCTAGTCTCCTGAAAGCAAAACACTGTGCCTCCTCGGCTACCCACCACAGACAATGAATCAGGCTAGTCTCCCTGAAAGCAAACACTGTGCCTCCTCGGCTACCCACCACAGACAATGAATCAGGCTAGTCTCCCTGAAAGCAAACACTGTGCCTCCTCGGCTACCCACCATCAGAATGCCAGGCTAGTCTCCCTGAAAGCAAAACACTGTGCCCCTGCTACCCACCACAGACAATGAATCAGGCTAGTCTCCTGAAAGCAAAACACTGTGCCTCCTCGGCTACCCACCATCAGAATGAATCAGGCTAGTCTCCCTGAAAGCAAAACACTGTGCCTCCTCGGCTACCCACCACAGACAATGAATCAGGCTAGTCTCCCTGAAAGCAAACACTGTGCCTCCCTCGGCTACCCACCACAGACAATGAATCAGGCTATCTCCCTGAAAGCAAAACACTGTGCCTCCTCGGCGTTCCACCACAGACAATGAATCAGGCTAGTCTCCCTGAAAGCAAAACACTGTGCCTCCTCGGCTACCCACCATCAGAATGAATCAGGCGTTAGTCTCCCTGAAAGCAAAACACTGTGCCTCCTCGGCTACCCACCACAGACAATGAATCAGGGCTAGTCTCCCTGAAAGCAAAACACTGTGCCTCCTCGGCTGCCCACCACAGACAATGAATCAGGCTAGTCTCCCTGAAAGCAAAACACTGTGCCTCCTAGGCTACCCACCATCAGAATGAATCAGGCTAGTCTCCCTGAAAGCAAAACACTGTGCTCTCTGCTACCCACCACAGACAATGAATCAGGCTAGTCTCCCTGAAAGCAAAACACTGTGCCTCCTCGGCTACCCACCACAGACAATGAATCAGGCTAGTCTCCCTGAAAGCAAAACACTGTGCCTCCTCTGCTACCCACCATCAGAATGAATCAGGCTAGTCTCCCTGAAAGCAAAACACTGTGCCTCCTAGGCTACCCACCATCAGAATGAATCAGGCTAGTCTCCCCTGAAAGCAAAACACTGTGCCTCCTCGGCTACCCACCATCAGAATGAATCAGGCTAGTCTCCCTGAAAGCAAAACACTGTGCCTCCTCAGTTACCCACCACAGACAATGAATCAGGCTAGTCTCCCTGAAAGCAAAACAGACTGTGCCTCCTGCCACCTACCACAGACAATGAATCAGGCTAGTCTCCCTGAAAGCAAAACACTGTGCCTCCTCGGCTACCCACCACAGACAATGAATCAGGCTAGTCTCCCTGAAAGCAAAACACTCTGTGCCTCCTCGGCTACCCACCATCAGAATGAATCAGGCTAGTCTCCCCTGAAAGCAAAACACTGTGCCTCCTCGGCTACCCACCACAGACAATGAATCAGGCTAGTCTCCTGAAAGCAAAACACTGTGCCTCCTCACCCACCACAGACAATGAATCAGGCTAGTCTCCCCTGAAAGCAAACACTGTGCCTCCTCGGCTACCCACCACAGACAATGAATCAGGCTAGTCTCCCTGAAAGCAAAACACTGTGCCTCCTCGGCTACCCACCATCAGGAATGTGAATCAGGCTAGTCTCCCTGAAAGCAAAACACTGTGCCTCCTCGGCCACTCCACCACAGACAATGAATCAGGCTAGTCTCCCTGAAAGCAAAACACTGTGCCTCGGCTACCCACTACAGACAATGAATCAGGCTAGTCTCCTGAAAGCAAAACACTGTGCCTCCTCGGCTACCCACCACAGACAATGAATCAGGCTAGTCTCCCTGAAAGCAAAACACTGTGCCTCCTCGGCTACCCACCACAGACAATGAATCAGGCTAGTCTCCCTGAAAGCAAAACACTGTGCCTCCTCGGCTACCCACCACAGACAATGAATCAGGCTAGTCTCCCCTGAAAGCAAAACACTGTGCCTCCTCGGCTACCCACCACAGACAATGAATCAGGCTAGTCTCCCTGAAAGCAAAACACTGTGCCTCCTCGGCTACCCACCACAGACAATGAATCAGGCTAGTCTCCCTGAAAGCAAAACACTGTGCCTCCTCGGCTACCCACCATCAGAATGAATCAGGCTAGTCTCCCTGAAAGCAAAAACACTGTGCCTCCTCGGCTACCCACCACAGACAATGAATCAGGCTAGTCTCCTCTGAAAGCAAAACACTGTGCCTCCTCGGCTACCCACCACAGGACAATGAATCAGGCTAGTCTCCCTGAAAGCAAAACACTGTGCCTCCTCGGCTACCCACCACAGACAATGAACTAGGCTAGTCTCCCTGGAAAGCAAAACACTGTGCCTCCTCGGCTACCCACCATCAGAATGAATCAGGCTAGTCTCCCTGAAAGCAAAACACTGTGCCTCCTCGGCTACCCACCACAGACAAATTAACCGGCTAGTCTCCCTGGAAAGCAAAACACTGTGCCTCCTCGGCTACCCACCATCAGAATGAATCAGGCTAGTCTCCCTGAAAGCAAAACACTGTGCCTCCTAGGCTACTCACCATCAGAATGAATCAGGCTAGTTCCCTCGGCCTAACCCTATCAGCCAACCTCAATTGGAATGACTACATTGAATCCATAGCTAAATCTGCTGCTTGGAAGTTTGGTTTTCCTTTGTAGAGCAAGGAAGTTTTTCTTGTCTAAATCTATCTTACACATATATAAATCTACCATCCGCCCATGCATTAAATACTTCTGTCACATCTGGGTAGGTGCTCCTGCTATCCATCTTGGGCTTCTTGATAAAATCCAACGAAGAATCTGCAATATAATTGATTCCAACCAGATAGCTCAACTCCAGTCACTTTCTCACCGACATAATGTGGCTTCCCTCTGTCTCTTCTACAAATACTTTCACAGCTTCTGTTCCGATGAGCTTAACTCCTTGGCGTCACCTCTGCATGAATTTACTTGATCTACTAGACTAGAGACGAAATCCTACACTTTTACAGTGAAACCAATCAAATGTAGCCACAATTTCGACTCTAGCAACATTTTTGCTCCCACTTCCCGCTGTGGGAATCTCCAAGAAGTTAAATGCAAAGTGAGTTGCAATTTCCTATCTTCTTGACTCACATCCGTTCCATGACAACCATCGTATCATGTTCTTCTTCCTTTCCACTCTACTCTCATGCAGTCCTCTTCGCACCTGTCTTCTCATCCTGTTCTTACTCAATCTCTGACTCCCCTGTAACTTGTTCCACTTTTTCATCTCACCTCTTCTGTAACCCCCTGCACACCAGTGGCAGTTCTGCCTTGCTTAGAGTGAAATGATTAAAAAAAAAATGATCTAGAACATGCTATCTCTCAATGATGTTGCTTTCAGAGTGGGCTAGACAGAAATTCCTGACTGTCACCAGTGTGATAGTGGTGTAGAAGAAATGGATGCATGTGCCTTCTTTCACTGTCCTCAGGTCAGCTCATTTTGGGAGCAGGTCAATGTTCAGGATTGATAGATCAATCCTGAACATCTTATGTTCATCTGAAGCAAGAGAGGTTTTGGTAGTGAATAATGACGAGTTTGAGTTTTGTTTAATGTCAACACTTCTGTGGGTTATTTAATGCCAAAAAGGTGGGGTTTTAAGGTATTTTTTTTTAATGTTCAATTATAGTGAGAAGGTTGATTTGGTCAGATTTTGATGAAAAATGTTTTTTATCTTTTCCCTCTATTTCATAAAACTGAAGATGTCTTCTAGTTTTGTATTCAAAAATGTATTGCTGGTAATAATTTTTTTCCTTCAAAAATGTATATTTTTCCACAAAAGTCTATGTTTATGTAAATATTTCTATAAAAGCCTATTTTTATACTTTCATATGTTTTGACCCAATTTGGGGGTTACTATTTGCCCATAGCTAGGACCTTAACAGGTGCTACCACCCCATATCAGGGTGGACCTGGGAACAATAGCAATTCAGAGGTGGTTCCATGCTCCTCACAACCTCCCAATCAGAGGCCTTGATGCTGGATGCAGTTTACTGTAATACCCAGGACCCGTGTATAATGATGAGGAAACGTGTGTATATTTAATAACACAAAATAAAGAATTTATTTACAAATTTACACAGCTGTATCAAAATGTGTTGCAGTGAAGTAATATAAGGCTCAGGAAATAACACTTTATTCAAGACAAAACGAAATAAAGATTTTCTTTTACAAAGTCTCTGCTTTCTTTCTCACCCATTTCTCTGATGCCAACTGACTTTCTTGTCATGATTATTAAACTGGGTGAATTAAATAAGTGAAGTTCATATTGACATGGATTCTGTGATCAGTATTCCAGTTAGCTCCACATTACGAAAGAAGTGGGTGATTGTTGTTACATTGCATCGCGTATGTACACGGGTGTTTGCTTCCAGGCCAAACTGAAATCGTCGGTGGGTTTTCTCAGTTAAATAGAAGCAGAAGTAGATCAGAATGCCTTGGCAGGAAAATTGTGTCTTACGGAGAAATATTTTTGTGAAGTGGATTAGCCAATCAGATTTTGAGTTTTAGAAAAATTAAGAATGTTGGCTGGAGCCTGCTTTCAAGAAAAGTGCACAAAATTTAACTAGTAAAAATAAAGCAATAAATAAATTGTCGCCAAACTGCGATTAGTAAATTGTCCTATGATAGTTAAGTAGTATTTTATTTTTTGTCCCTACATAGTCTTTAGCTTGATTCTGCTTCTCAGCAGAACACAGTGACCATTCTTATTTTTTTGTCGGGTGGATGGGTCCTGCTAACAGATTTTATTTGTAGCTTGAATGTTTTGTGGTACTTTATTTTCATTATTAGATTCATCACCTCCCTACGAATTTCATGTCAAGTATTTTTAAATATTTTTGTTATGTAGCAGAAAAGATGTAAGTCAGTAGCACAAACACTGGAAACATCCTCGTAATGATTTATGGTTTGGTATGCCACGCTAAGAATTACGCTTAATGCACAAGAAATAATTGTTCTGTCTCCTCAAAAAGAACTCGCCTTTTTTATATGTTATCGCCGACCCAGAGAATTTGCATATTAGGCGCAATGCCTGCCTCAATCTGACTTACTGATGCATGTGCCTCGTCATTCCAGCATTGGTGCTCAGAGAGTCTGCATCGTGAACAATTTGCTTGCACCTATAGGCTACGCTACTCTGGCCCTCTTGAATCTACAAGGTAATTCGCCACATCTTGAAAAAAGGGGAGGGAAAACAAAAAAGATAATTACTAAATTTTGATGTCATGAGTGTTTTACTAGGATCCCTATAAATATACTAGCAGTATAGCCCAGTGTTGCTTGGGTGTAATGAAAGCTTTAAAACTAATCCATGGTCCTGGAGCTCAGACTCTTTGGACGTTGGCATGAAAGACTAAAAAGCAATAGTTGTTACCAGTTAAAGCAAAACCGTAGACTGAAAGAAAAATGAATGGATGCAAGTCAATTTTTGATTTCCTGCTATCGATATCAAATAAGTTTTTTCGTCATAAACTGAATTTTGAAGGCCAAATAAGTCCTCTGGGTAAATGGTATCATGGCTGAGACTAAAAACTACAATTATACCTAATTAGAGCCAAACCCGAAGCAAAATCTAAAATAAAAGGGCTGAAAAAAATACAGACATACAGGCAGATAAACAGACACACACAAACATCTTGCCTTTTATATATATATATATATATATATTATCGATTTTCTGCACGATTGTAAAAACTGCAACCGTGAAACTTCTGAATATTGTTTCTTATGTCTTTGTCTATGAGTGTATCAAATTTGATTAAAATTGCACCACTGCTTCTATCACCCGATTTTTTCGATTATCGATTTTTGATATTTATCGGGGGTACCTTGACACTAAACCTAGCTAAGAACACTCGCATACACTTATAGTACAACTGTGTATCTTTTCAAGAAAATCAGTTCAGCTGTTTCGGAGTCTATAGGTGACGGACACACACACACAGACACATACACACACACACACACACACACACATAGACAAAGTTCCATTTATCAATAAGTTTAGATAGATGGTATTGTGGTATATGTTGGATTAGTTGAAGATGGGGGATGAGTTCTTGTGAGGATTGAGTCAGTTGTAAGAGTGAATGAATCATGAATCAGATTAGCTTTGAGCATGATAGTGATGAACAACTCTTTCTCACTTCCCCTTTGACCTTGTATCACAGTTGTATTTTTAAATACAATAAAAAAACTTTTCAACCAAGCATGTGGTAGGTAACAGCACCAACATGGAAAAAGTCGCCACTGGAAATAATATCTTTCCTCAGATGACTTATTATAAAAAAAAAGGTTACTACTACTTCTCCCACATAATTTCTCTTCTCACCCACCCCTAATCTAAATGGGCCTGTTTGATTGGCTAAGACGATTTTTCTTGACCAATCAGTGGACACCCAATTTGGTGGGCTCAATACTAAAATCCTTCTATCTTCCTCTTTTTTCAAATGTTCTAGCAAGGAACAACAGGTATGAAATTTCCTCTCCTTATTTGAGGCTACTTTGAACATTCTAAGAGCCATCTAATTTATTTGGATGTTAAAGAACATTTCATAGTTGGACTTCTAAAGCCACAAACATAATTAGTTTTGCAAGGACTTTTCTTCTCTGTTATTGCCTTAACAATTAATACTTGTTTCTTTATCTCTGTCTTGTGTCTTTTGTATTCCATTTTTTCAGCAATTCCAACTAAATTCACTTTATTATGACTGAACTTTTAAACACAAAGGCAGTTAAGTGTCATACACGATACACACTTTGGTGATCATGACTCAAAAGAGATTTGACTGACTGGTCAGAAGATTTTCCCACAGTAGGTTGCCATTACTTTCTGCAATTGGTTGCCAATCAAGGCTATAGAACCAAATCTGTCTTGTCATTTAACCTATAGCTGGAGAGAAGAGACAGATTAATACCTTTCCCAAGCGTATTTGCATGTAAGTGAATGCAACGAATTCAACTGGAATTCAAACACATAAAAAAATAGGCATGCGCATATTACACACATATTTCCTGACAACTGTTTAATACCTTTTCTTCCTATTTGCTTTGTACACACTAATATATTTTCCCTCTTTTTGTTAACCCTTTATTAAAGAAAAATACAAGGAAAATATCTTCATAGTGAAATTTCTTCTATTCATTCAACGTTCATTTCATTTCTTTTTATCCCTGCAAATAATAGCGATCCGTCATTTATATGTAAAAATTTTGGTTGCCATTGCAGAGTAAGAAGCAGTATCCCTAACTGTAAAAAAAACAAAAACAAAAAAAAAACATTTGTATGATTGTTAAAAGATAGGACAATGGAGAACAAGCTTCCCCATCCTTGTTGTTGACTTTTTTCCCATATTTTGTATTCCATAAGCAAATGAATATTCAGAAAACTGATTTTCAGATATCTCTTATCTGCATGTGAGAAACATAAAATGCTGTTATTTTTTTTGGCTACCACTAAACAGGTTCCTATTCTAAGTCTTTCACAAACTAAAAGAATATGAGGTGGATTTTCCCATATAGATAAAATAAAATAAAATAAAATAAATTAAACTCTTATTTGGTGTAAATTTGAAATAGAAAGAATTTGTTTATTTGCAATAACTTTGGATTAATGGTTGGCAGCTCAGATTGAGGAATCAACAGCTGAGTTCAAATTCTAGTTGAGTTCATTCCATTTGCTTACATGGGAAAGGTATGAACCTATCTTTTCTCCAAAGAGCTATGGGTAATATAGCAGAATACACTGGGTCCTATAGTCATGAGTGGCAACCGGCCTAGGAGAAGGAGACTGAATTCAAACCTTCTACTGCTTTTTTCTTTGAGAAAGGCTAAAAGAAGGTACCTTCAAAAACAAATTCACCTCTGAGAAGGGTGACGAGGGTAATCTGAACATCCTCAGTGCAAAAGGAACCAGCAAACCATTGCACTATTCTGCTTTGAATATCATCATGAACAACTGTTATGAGATGAAGGGGAGGAGTAATGAAGTAATGAAATTATAAAGGCTTGTTCAAAATATACTTTTGAGTGATAAATAAAAATTAAACATGTCTGAGAAAAATGTTCATGTGAAAGTGGTGACATGAATTAGTCAATAAAGTGAAAAAAATGTCCTTGGTAATGGAAGACAGTGAGAGTTCACTTGTTGTTAATTTTCTGACCTGTAGGGGTCAAATGTAGCAAGAAAGTGTTTGTTGTTGAACGAGGAGGAGTATCACATAAAGCATTATTTTCATGATATATCACCCAATCAGAAGAGTTTTTTCAGTTTCCTATTAAAAGAATTTTTTCAAATAAAATATTTTTATTTCAATTTTTCAAACATTTTTTAATTAAAAATTGTTATATTATTTTGATTAGAATGTATAAAATTTTTATAATAGAAATATTTTTTTAACAGACTCATAATTTTAAAAAAATTATAATTAAAACAACGTTGCATGTAAAGATTTTAGATGTATATGAAAAAAGCCATGCAAAATTTGTTAAGATGGTAGGCTCCAGGAAGACTTCACTAAAATAAAATATAAAATAATATAAGAATTTTGCATATGTTAGGAAACTTTTGAAGACAGATCACAAGGTATTAAAAGAGTATTTTCAGCTTACAATTATTGATTTGAGCAAGTTCAAAAACCTTTGTGCTTATGTCCCCTGAAAACAGATAAATAAAAGACCTGTAGTCAGTCAAGTGAAACATGTCTGCTCGTCTACACATGTCTATGACAAATGAAGCCGTTTGCTCAAAGAGATCATGAAAGTGGTTCAAGATCAAAAGACAGATAAACAGCTAAAAACTCCATGCCAGCTTCTCTAAGTCAATATCTTTATATTTTCTTTTGTAAACTGCAAGTTAGAACATTCACTAAAGTATTAGCTGTTTCATTGTAATTCTGTAGTGTCAATCCCCAATGTTCAAAGAAGGAAGGTCTTTGCCAAAATTCACAGGCTTCAGTTGTTCAAAGTTGTTTTTAATGACAGATCTTAAGTGGTTGTATACAGCTGACTATTTATATATTTCTGAATGGGTTTGGTGACATGCATGATATTCATTTGAAAGTCTCAATCTGACAATTGTTGGTTGGAATGACCTTGCTTTGAGAGTCACCAAGCAGACCCTATTAAACACTTATGGAAGTAATCAATATTTAAATTAAATTTTTTCTATTATTGTAATTAATTTTGTTAGCCGTATATAATGCTTAGAACCTTTGCACAAAGAGAAACTTTTTTATTTTTAATTTTGCTATTTTGATTTTAATATCCAGCTTATGACAGGTTTTGATGGAAAGCAAGTTAGAAAGAGATCTAATTTAAAGTAGAGCATAATACCATTTTACTATGAAAGGATGCATCCAAATCAAATTGACAGACAGACACCTTGTAGAATAACCATGGTTAAATGTTGATAGCAGAACTGACCAACAAACAGAATTGACAAAGTTTATAATGAGCAAGAAAAAGAAAAAGGCAAAAAAATAATATGAAGCAAGAAAACAATATCTGCAAGACAAATCAATAGTAATAAGGCAAAATCAATAGTAATAAGGCAAAATCAATAGTAATAAGGCAAAAGTTAACAAACTAAGAAATGGTGTTGACAAACAAGAGTGAATTTGGATAAATGAACTTAGCATTGTGACTTCAAATGAAGACGGATCAATACAGAGTCAGATGACACCAACAAGTGATATTGGTTCGGAAGAAATCCCAGCATGCTTTTGTATGGTTTTGCCTGTAAATAAGTGAGGGGAAAGAGTTTTGTAATCATTCCCATTATGGAACCATAAAATTTTTATATATTATTATAAGAAATTGAAAGTAAAAAAAAAATCTTTTTACTTCATGGAATTTTCACGTTATAGATGTTTTTGTAGGATCTCTGTGAATGTGGTATTGTGGTATATATCGGACTGAATGTCAGTGGATGGGTTCTTGCAGTTAATAAGTAAATTTTAATAAATGAATGAGTCATGAATTGGATTAACTCAATTTAGAACAGTTAGTATAGACTAACCTTTCTTCACTTCCCCCTCAGCCTTGTGCTACAATTGTTATATTTTATAATTTTTTTTATAATCATATCGCCTCAAACAAGGCATTTTACTATCACTGTTTTGCAGGGGGTTACATAGGAGGAAAGTTATGAGAAAGAGTGACAGGTTATAGAGGGTGTGAGGAAGTGGGTAAACGAAGTATGAGAATAATGATGAGAGTGGAGTAGATGGAGAAAAAAGCATGAGAGAGAGGATGCAGGTTAGTGAGAGAGGAGATGATTATTGACTTTACATTTAAATTTTTGGAGATTGTAGCTGTCTGGCTATCTATCTATCTATCTATCTTTTTTTATAATCATATTGCCCCAAGCAAGGCATTTTACTGCCACTGTTTTGCAAGGGGTTACATTGGAGGAAAATTATGAGAAACAGTGATAGGTTAACAGGGGTGTCAGGAAGTGGGTCAGAGAAGAATGAGAATAGTGATGAGAGTGGAGTGGATGGAGAAAAGAGCATAAGAGAGAGGATGCAGGTTAGTGAGATAGGAGATGACTATTGACTTTACATTTAAATTCTTGGAGATTGTAGTTGTCGGGCTATCTTGCTTTCTTTTTTTATAATCATATCGCCCCAAGCAAGGCATTTTACTGCCACAGTTTTTCAGGGGGTTACATAGGAGGAAAGTTATGAGAAAGAGTGATAGGTTATAGGGGGTGTCAGGAAGTGGGTAAGAGAAAGATGAGAATACTGATGAGTTTTTTTTAATAATCATATTGCCCTAAGCAAGGCATTTTACAGCCACTGTTTTGCAGGGGGCTACATAGGAGGAAAGTTATCAGAAAGAGTGACAGGTTATAGGGGGTTTTGGGAAGTGGGTAAGAGAAGGATGAGAATACTGATGAGTTTTTTTTATGATCATATCGCCCTAAGCAAGGCATTTTATTGCCACTGTTTTGCAGGGGGTTACATAGAAGAAAGTTATGAGAAAGAGTGATAGGTTATAGGGGGTGTCAGGAAGTGGGTAAGAGAAGGATGAGAATACTGATGAGAGTAGAGTGGATAGAGAAAGAAGCATAAATAAACATTCCCTTTATAGGATTGGAACCAGTATACCTTTAATTACAAAACTTTGATAAATCACTTTTGATAAAATGTAAGATGGAATATATGAAAATCAGATAAATGTTGAAACTAATTTTTTTATTCTGCTGCTAATATTTCATTTATTCAGGACACTACCCAAGCAAGAACACTAAGATGAAAAATCACAACAAACCTGCCACTTTGAAATGTGATGGTCAACCTGAAAAACTGTCAACAAATTTAAAAATAAATATATGTGAATAAAATAATTGTCTGCGAACTCTCAATGAAAATTATGCACAGTAAGTGTGTAAATAGATGCAAAATACTGTGATACAACCAAAATAAATAAAGAAATGGTAAGAATCACCCAAAGGAAGCAGATAACAGACACAATTCAAACCATAATCCATGAATATATCATTTGAGTATCTAGGAAAATATAAAATAAAATCAAAACAAAAACTATTTCTCCTTAACTTGTTTCATCAATATCCATTTCAACATCAGTTTCTTTAATCATTATAGTAACCAAAAAAGGCAAGAAGCTAAAAGGTCTGTAACATTTCATAAAAATTAGATAAAATTATTTGATTAGAATAATAAAAATTTTATTAAGACGCCTAACCAGTGTTCATATAAAACTACAAATAAACTGTAGTTTTAAATGTTATCACAGTTAATGGAAATTTAAAATGATTACAGTTTTTTAGAAAGATGTTTACTGTTATGACTCTAAATAACTAACTTAACACATGACAGGTCTAGACTTGTTAATGCTACCTGAACTGACCGTGGTGTTGAAGTATCAATCAATCTTTCACCAGGCATGCATGGTTTGTGGGTGGCACCCATATGATTCTGTTTCACTAATTAGTCACTGATAATTCCATGAAACTGAAGGGGAAACTTTTTCTTTCCAATTTGAATTTCATGGGAAACTAACCTCCTAAACTTTCAGTATGCACAACGCCCAACACTGATTGAGAGAAACTTTAGCTATGATATCAAAGAAGTCTAACTCAGAAAGTAATTCTCACAAGTCGCTCAAATAAATATTTCTATCCATACAACACCAGTTATATACACTGCCTTTTCAGAGACATTATGCATTTTCTATTTTCTCAAAGATATTCAGCTTCACAAATAAATTCTTATTGTTTATTGATGAACTCTGTTCAGTTCTTTCTTGCTGTCATAGCTTTGCTTTTTTTCTCTTTATACATTTAGGTAATTACATAATTTTGGTTGATAATGACTGATATTCAACATCCATCTTCTACCTTTCTTCTGACTCAAAAGAAGTCACCTGTACCATTATGTTTCCTTATAAAACTACTAACAGTATAGCCTGGTGTTGCTTGGGTGTAATGAAAGCTTTAAAACTAATCCATGGTCCTGGAGATCAGACTCTTTGGACTGGCACGAAAGACTAAAAAGCAATAGTTGTTTCCAGTTAAAGCGAAACCGTAGACTGAAAGAAAAATGAATGGATGTAAGTCAATTTTTGATTTCCTGCTATCGATATCAAATAAGTTTTTTTCGTTGTAAACTGAATTTTGAAGGCCAAATAAGTCCTCTGAGTAAATGGTATCGTGGCTGAGACTAAGAACTACAATTATACCTACTTAGAGCCAAACTTGAAGCAAAAACTAAAATAAAAGGGCTGAAAAAAATACAGACATACAGGCAGATAAACAGACACACACACAAATATCTTGCCTTTTATATATATATATTATCGATTTTCTGCATTATTGTAAGAACTGCAACCTTGAAACTTCTGAATATTGTTTCTTATGTCTTTGTCTATGAGTGTATAAAATTTGATTAAAACCGGACCACTCCTTTTATAACCCGATTTTTTCGATTATCGATTTTTGATATTTATCGGGGGTACTTCAACACAAAACCTAGCTAAGAACACTCGCAGACGCTTACAGTACAACTGTGTAAATTTTCAAGAAAATCGGTTCAGCCGTTTCGGAGTCTATAGTTAATGGACACACACACACACACACACGCACACACACAAAGCTCCATTTATCAATAAGTTTATATTTAGATTAGATTAGCTACTATTGATCAGCCACTGGCCACAACCAAGGCCTGTGTGTACTATCCCTGAATCCACCCGACTTTGCAAGCCTGATTGTGAACCCGAGCATTGTTTTTTGACACTCGCTATCTCATGAACATTTGCTTTTTTTTCTATCTACGTTTATAGATGTTACAAATTAAAATAAGAGCAACTGACTAAGAAAGGACGGAAAATTTTTCTCAGATTTTCTTTTGTCCATAAATATTTTTTGCTCATGCTAAGTCTTGAAAAAACACTATATCGCCCGGTTCACACTCCACCCACGTCTATTGAACAGGTGAAGAGGCTCACCCCTTGTTCCTTGTTTAGGATGTGGTTTCCGGCTTTTTCTTTTCCAATCTTTTCACTGTTTTTTTTTAAATTGGAGTAGATAGACTAAACTATCGCCCGGTTCACACTCCACCCACGTCTATTGAACAGGTGAAGAGGCTCACCCCTTGTTCCTTGTTTAGGATGTGGTTTCCAGCTTTCTCTTTTCCAATCTTTACTTACGTAGCTGCCTGCGCTTCAGTGGCATTACTGCCTTGCTCGGGGTGATATGATTAAAAAGAAAAAATATAATTTTTTTCCCCATAATGTTGAGTGTATTAAAATTATTCAACTTTTTAACTTTTTAACATTTTAATAAGAAAAAATTATAATTGATATTAAAAACTGCTGCCAAACATTAAGATGGAATGGTCTATTATAACATGTCTCTAATTTTTATTTAGATACACTGTATTTATATTCAATTTTTTTATTTGAATTGTTCACCTATATAGCATATGATATATAATTGTACATAATTAGCTTAAAACAAAATTTGTATTTTATAGGAATACTACCTTATGAAAATTGAGATATAGTACAGTTGGGGAGGGGGCTGTATCATAGATTCTGTACGAGACCCTGACACCGGCTCCGGACACAATAATATTCGTAACTGTATTTTTATTTTCTGCTCTTCAGCTAATATAAAATTTAAGAGAAAATGTGTTGATGTTTTGCAAAAGCAAACACCATGTCATAGATTCTATGCACGTTCTATTTAGATACATAAATATTTTCCTTTTCTCTTTTTCAAAATATAAAAAGTTATCTTCAACCATATTTTTTTCTTTTAAATTAAAAAAACGTTCTTTACATTTATTTCAAAATAACGTTAAATCAAAGAATCAGGCATATCATTTAACACTAAGGGATAAATGTCAGTCAGTTTCAATGACCACATGGTCTTTGATTATTGAATTGACGATCTTTTAGTGCCACCTCAACAGCAAGAGATGTTTCAACTTGGATGACAGTATTTAAAAACAAAATACAAAAGAAAAAAAACTTTGATTTATGCACCTTTTGGGGAACTGTTGGCAGCAAAGAGCAGCATATTCGATGTAGATGCAATAAAAATTGATCCAGTATCCATTCCATCTCTGATTGCAATAAATTAGGCACTGTTTTACATTTCTCTGCACAATTATTAATGATTACGGATTATAAACTGCAATTTCAAATAAACAACATTTTCTTTCAATGATTGTCTTTCTTTTTCACCATCAATATTTTCTTCAACATTGCAAGTAACTCTTTTTAAGCATGAAATAATCTCTCTTTATGTTTTGGTCAAATTACATTAATACGATAATCCATTAAGATAATTACTACAATGTATAATTGACAAACAATTACTACTACAACTACTACTAATAGTATTAATATTATGTACAATAATGGATTATATGCAATAATAATAATATTAATCTATATATATATATATATAAATGGAGATATCTGCCTGTCTGTGTGTTTGTTTGTCACCATTCTAACAAACCCGACTCCTCTGAAACCCTTGGTCCAATTTCAACCAAAATTGGGTCACTTGTTGATCATGACATGAACCTTTGATGTACCTAAAAATATTTTGAATCATTTGACAGGATATGACAGAAATCACTGAAATTCTTAGAATTTACAAACTCTACTTCTTTGAGACACCTTACACGAATTCAACCAAAATCAGGTAACTTGTAGATCAATGTCTGAATTTTTCAAATCACTGTACAGGGTTATCTATTTATACATGCTACCTTGGCCATCAGAAAGACAAACGGATCTTGACATGTGAAGTCAAAAGTTTATTCACCTGAAGAGAGTCAACTTTAGACTTAAAACATGTGTAGCCACACAAATACCATTATGGATATTTAATATATCATACAAAAATCAAGTAATATTAATAATAATAACAACAGTAGATCTACACATTAAACAAAACATTCATAGCTTCTCGCACTTTTTTCTTCTAAATATATATATACACATAATAAAATATATATATACACATAATAAAATATATATATATACACATAATAAAATATATATATACACATAATAAAATATATATATACACATAATAAAATATATATATATACACAATAAAATATATATATACACATAATAAAATATATATATACACATAATAAAACATATATATATACACATAATAAAATATATATATACACATAATAAAATATATATATATACACATAATAAAATATATATATACACATAATAAAATATATATATATACACATAATAAAATATATATATACACATAATAAAATATATATATACACATAATAAAATATATATATATACACATAATAAAATATATATATATACACATAATAAAATATATATATACACATAATAAAATATATATATATATACACATAATAAAATATATATATATACACATAATAAAATATATATATACACATAATAAAATATATATATATACACATAATAAAATATATATATACACATAATAAAACAGTGATTGGTCAGAGTGAAACCAGACCAGCAAACAATTATATAAAAATTTGTTTGATACACAATTCAAAAACTTAAAGGTATAGGGACTTCTTGTAGTGCATACTGATCTGGCGACTCGACTGCAGCCACTTTCCCATCGTCGAAATGTGGCCTCCCTCTGTCTCTTCTATAAATATTTTCATGGCTTCTGCTCGGATGAGCTTAAGTCACTGATGCCTCCTCAACAGGTGTTTACCCGTGCAACCAGACTGGCAACTGGGTCCCACCCATTCACAGTCAGGTTAGCCAAATGCAGACGACAATTCTACTCCTGCAGCTTCCTCTCTCGCACTTCCCGCCTGTGGAACTCACTCCCGTATTCTTGCTTTCGTGATGGCTACAACCTCCAGAAATTTAAATGCAAAGTTAATACTCATCTACTAACCACTGGACTCTAGCTCTCTCCCCTCCCCTGTATAACCTTCCCTTTCTCTCCTCCTATGTATCTGTCATCGCACCTTCTTTCTCAGCTTTCTATTGTTCCTTTCTAACTAGCTTGTACTCCTCACTCTTTTCTAATTAATCTTTTTACATTTATGTAACCCCCTGCACATCAGTGGCGTTTCCGCCTTGCTCGGGGTGAAATGATTAAAAAAAAAAAATATAAACAAATAAATATAATTAACCTCTATCACCTGGCAAAACCTCATCAGTTGGAACTACGGTAGTGTAAGGGGTTGATATCCCTATTTTTTAGGATATATGTTATTATTATTATTATGTCATTTTTCATCATATTTCGATTTCTGCTTTGGTCTCACTACCAACCAAGTCTGCGGGGAGACCTAAGGCAGGTTGTGGCGTGTTGTTATGACTCCATTTCATGTTTTTCTATCTTCCCTATCATCCCTAGCATTACATAGATAAAGTTTTCCTTAGTGTGTGGGCTGTACTTAATAAGACAATTTTTTGTATATCTCTTAAGCTGGGGTTTCCAGGGATTCTTTCAGTGTGTTGTTTTGTTCCATTTTTTATCATTCCAAGTGCACCTACTATCACTGGCACAACTCTTGTTTTCAATTTCCACATTTTTTCTATTTCAATTTCCAGGTCTTTATATTTTGACAGTTTTTCAAATTCCTTGATTGCTATGTTACAATCTGCTGGACAAGCCATATCAATTAATAGACAAGTTTTCTCCTTCTGGTTTTTAACAATAATGTCTGGCCTGTTTGCTTGAATTTTTCTGTCTGTGTAGATGGTGTAATCCCATAGAATGGTTACATATTCTATTTCTGTAACCGGTGCTGGGTGATGTTCATACCAGTGTTTGTTTGCAGATTTTCCAGAATGTTTGCACATTGCCCAATGTAAATATTGCCCAACTCTATCGTGGCGATTTTTATATTCATTTGGAGCAAGCACAGAACAGCCTGAGATGAGGTGGTCTATTGTTTCTTGGTGTTTATCACAAAACCTGCATTTTGGATCCATATTATTATGCATAATATTTGCCTGAAAGTTTCTAGTGAAAAGACTTTGGTCTTGTGCTGCAAGAATAAAGCCTTCAGTTTCAGACTTTAATCCAGATGCATGTAACCATCGATGAGTATTAACTTTGTCAACATTGGATTTATTGGCACGTTCTGGGTATTGGCCATGCAGAGGTTTGTCTTGCCAGCACCGTTTCATCTGTTCAAGAGCTTTATCTTTGGCTTTCATTTTCATATTTTTTGCCGCAATAGTTGGTTCTTGTCATCTGTTTTGCTTTTTTACAGAATCTACTAACTGTAAATCTTGTTTGTATTTACTGCCTTCTTTTATTATTGAATATTTTTTCTTTCTTTCTTCATGTTGCCTTACTAATTGTATCATCCAATCCTTTGTTGTTTCTATGTATGTTAGTAAGCCAATAGTTGTTGTCTTGTATGACAATTCCAGCTAAATAAGACCTCTTCCACCTTCTAAAGATGGTGGAAGAGGTCTTATGGGTATGTATAGACGGTCTACATCAGCCTTTGGATGATGCATCTTATGCTTAGAAAGAAGCTTTCTTGTTTTAGAATCCATTCGCCTGATGTCGTTTAGAGTCCAGTTTAAGATGTTGAAGCTATATTGGACAACTGGGATTGTAAGGCTATTAATGGCCATAACTCTGTTCTGAGAATTCAATTCAGTTTTTAATATCATTCGTAGCCTTCTATAGTACTCTTTACGCACTATTTCTTTCATTTTTTTATGGTGAATGTTTTCGCTCTCATTTACATCTAGGTATTTATAAGCTTCTTCTGGTTTCAATTCTTTTATTGTTACAGCAGGGTCTAAGCTAATTGAGGATGTTTCTTGTATTGATCCATGTAAAACTGTAGCTTTAGCACATTTATTCAAATTGAATTTCATTCCAATGTCTTCACTGAAGCATTTTACAGTTTGCAGAAGACCTTCCAGCTCATTATCATTCTTAGCATACAACTTTAAGTCATCCATGTAAAATAGATGGCTTATTTTCTTTTGGCCTATTTTATAACCGCATTCTGTCTTATTAAGTTGACTGGTTAGTGCTATTAATGATATGCAGAATAGTAAGGGAGACAAAGAATCACCTTGAAATATACTTCTTTTGATGTTTATTTCATCAGACTTATAGGTTCCATTTATATGATTGAGGTAAAGGGTTGTTTTCCATATAGACATGCACTGTTTGATGAAACTGATGATGACGGGCGATATCTTGTATATATTTAAAGTCTTTAAAATCCAGGGATGTGGCACACTATCGAATGCCTTTCAATAATCTATCCAAGCAGTACTAAGATTTTTCTTTGTACTGTAGCAGTTTTCCAGGATCATTTTGTTAATTAGCAATTGGTCTTTACGTCCATAACAGCCACGTTTGCACCCTTTTTGTTCAAGCGGTATCATGTCATTTCTTTCTAAGAATAAATATGTCTGTTTTGTTAAAATAGATGTTAATAGTTTATATGTTGTCGGAAGACATGTAATTGGTCTGTAGTTTTTTGGGTTGTTTGTGTCACCATTCTTGGGTAGAAGAAATGTAATTCCTTTGGTCATCCATGCAGGAATTTTAGTGGGATCGTCAACCATTTCTTGAAGTTCTTTGGCTAGTTTTTTATGTGCTGTATTTAAATAATAATAATAATAATAATTATTATTATTATTATTATTATTATTTATTATTATTATTATTTTACAAGCAATTTTGCACAAAGTACACAAATAACAAATGAAATGAAACATTATAGAAAAAAATTATCATATATGCTCTGGTAAAAAATGATTACCTGATATCACCTGAAGAAGGCCAGAGCGTACAATGGCTGCAATGTCATGAATGTGGCAGCAAAGAAGAGAACAACAGTTGGAACAATATAAATAGTGACAGGACCTCATCTCAAAAATAGAGGCAGATCCTGAAGGATTGGTATGAACCTGATATAGCAAAAATGTGGAAAGAGAAAAGTCCCACCAGAAACTGACATTACTACACTACTGAAGAGAAACTTAGCACCAAGAATTCCAGTCAATTCCAAGAGAGCCTGTCTGGTCACAGAAAAAGCAAGAATCACACTGCACAACCCAGATCCAAGCACAACCATTGGGTAAAACATCAGTTGCAAACTGATTACTCCTAGAGGCTCAAGGCCTTCTTCAACAGAATCACTGAAAAAGAAGACAAAAACAGAATCCAGCATAATAAACAGGAATTTGGTGCGGTCAAAGTCCACCAAATACAGAATTTGAACAAATTGAAAGATTAGAAGGTGATTAACAAGGTCCATCACATCTCAGGTCAATTCCAGCTGACAACACCTGAGAAGTCAGGACTGAACAAGGGTCTCAACTTCACAAGAATCATCAAGCATATGCCATACTTGGACATCATGTCTGATCAAGGAAATAGTCTTGAACATTCTCAGATGAGTTAAGATTGAAAATGTGACAGATTCTGGAAAAAGCCAAGCCTCCCAAATCAAACATGGGAGGCTGGCAATCAAAACTTCCATAGGAATAACATTGTCATCATCATCATACTACCAGCTGGCAAAGACAAGGTGACCATAGTGATGAACAAGACAAAATATACAAGAAAACTGTAAGACCTCATTAGAAATGCTTGCTATAGTAAAGAAACATCCAACATTGAAAACAGAATGACAATTGTCACAGATTTTAATCAAGAACAAAGATGACTTCCTACCTAAGGCATACAGGCAGTTATCACAATTTTATAGCAAGCTACTTCACATAAACAGTCTCCCTAAAAATTCACTTTGAATGCCACCCTCTGACTCACTTACCTTTAGATATTGTTGATACGTTATAAGAAAGTCACCATCATATATCCAAAACTTTGTGGAAACAATATAAAAGGCTCCCATCTAATCCAACCAGATGGTGAATAGAGACATGATAAATTTGTTCACCAAGGTACCCACAGAAGAGGCACTGCCAGTAGTCAGCAAGAGAATTAACTTGGATTCATCTCTAAGAGAACGTAACAGTATATCAATAGATAACCCGATAGAGATGCTGACTTTCTTTATACAAACAACATCCTTCAGAATGGGATCAGGTCTACACTACTGGCCATAATTATTAGGTCATCGCAGTTTTTTAAAAGAAACAATGTATTTATTGCTAAATGGATAATTTGCAAAATTTTACAAGGCAAGGAAGCAAAGATGAACTTGTCCAAATCACTCTAAATTTTCTTCATTCTTTCATTGATGAAACTGCAATATAGGTAATTATTAAATATTTATAAATTCATTTGATGCACATGTTATTGTGCAGTATTAACAAAAGAACCATTCTATTTTCATTTAAAATTATTCACTTGGCAAAAAATACTAAAAAATAGTATGAAATACATCATTTTTTTAAAACTCTGGGGTAGCCTAATAATTACGGCCGGTAGTGTATATGTATAAATTTTAGATACAGTGAATCTGTAACAGAACAAAATAAATATAAATAGCATCCCGTAAGTTTGGTTCGAAAGACAACTGGAGGCTCTGTTAAAGTGTACTAAACAATAGCAAACGCTCAATCCCCCCTCTAATAGACAAATTTGAGGTCCTCACCTCTACAACAGACAAGGCTGAGTGTTTCGCTCACAGATTCTCCACCAACTCGACACTAGACTCTTCTGGAGTATCTGTACCCGACTTCCCACCGCCAAATTGAAGTCCAACTGAATGACATCCACAGTACTCCCTCGGTGATCTCTAACATAATTTCAAAGCTTAACCACCATAAAGTGAGGATGAGGCTTGGCAATAGGCTTTCCATTATCACTAGCAATGGCTATCATTATTAAATATTTATAAATTCATTTGATGCGATGGCTATCATATACATGGAATACTTTGAGGGAATGTCATTAGAATCATTTGTTTGATATCGATACCAGGAAATCAAAATTTTACTTACATCCATTCATTTTTCTTTCAGTTTACGGTTTCGATTTAACTGGAAACAACTATTGCTTTTTAGTCTTTCATGCCAACATCCAAAGAGTCTGAGCTCCAGAACCATGGATTAGTTTTAAAGCTTTCATTATACCCGCGCAACGCCGGGCTATACTGCTAGTATATTATATAGTAAAAGTTTTCTGAATATTTATAGTAAAATATTTTCTGAATATTTTCCTATTCATCCAAAATATATGTATTTCTCACTGCTCAACCCTATTTCAATAAATAAATAAATATATTTATGGGTTTATCTTGCAGCCCTAACTAGCCTAACATCTGGTTTTGGTCAAGAGAATGTATAAAGAAAAGGCCTGCATGATAATTCCAGTGTTCAAAGGCATTGTAAATGAAAAGGTTTAGAACTGTAGGCAGTCAGTGTCCATCCAAATCCCTCAATGGGGCTTTTTATTTCCTGGTCATTAAAGATATGAAGTTGAGTTAGAAAGTTGTGGTGTGGCAGTGTTAGAGCATTAGTCAGTCAGTTAAGAGTCATATATGATAAATGCTTGGGCAATCATGTCTTTTTTGATCCATGACTGACTAGGCTGAGAATTTTCCCACAGTAGGTTGTTATTTCTTTCTGAAGTAGACTGGTTGCCAATCAAGTCTAAAGAACCCAATCTGTTCTGCTATTCAACCCATAGCTGGGAGAAGAAGAGATAAAATCATACGATTCCCAAGGGTATTTATGTGAGGAACAAATAATGGCTAGCTAGCATTTACAACTTTTTATTACAACTCCAGTCCACCAAGTATCAGTGAGACTTTCTACAAATGAACGTCACAAGTTAACAGCAGTTCAGTGACGATTGCTCCTAATCCTTGAGGCCTGTTCAGTCATTGGTTTTACAACAACTGGTATGTTTCTGCAGTATAACTAAATAAAACTTAAATTTACTACCAAACATTTTAATAACCAGAAGGGAAGTGAAAAGGATTTCTCTTGAAATCTGGTTCCTTGAATTTCAGGAGATGTGGCCTTTTTGCTTTAACAGTGCTGCATGAACGTATTTTGCCAAAGAACACTCTTGAGTTGGTCACTCAATAAGTTTGATTTCTTCTTTTTAACATTCTGAGTTCATTCATACAAACATCCATACACTGACATTCTTCTTCTTCTATGTGCCTTGTCCCTTCAGGACGTAGGCGATCATGGCCTTCCACATTTCCCTATACCTGGTGGCTCTGAGCACACCTTCTCCTGTTACACCATGCAATCCTCGTTCCGTCATCCATTTGATTAGGTCCTTCAAATATGTTATCCATTGCTTTCCCCTGTCTCTTTTTCCCTCTATCTGGCCTATTAGTATCAGGTTCTCCAAGCCCTCCTTCCTCATTGCATGTCCCAGGAACTTCAGCTGTCTCTTCCTGATGCTCAGTATTAATTTCCTTTTTGTTTCCATCATTTCCAAGACCTCATCATTGCTCATATGCTTGATCCATGACATTCACAGCATCCTTCTGCAGAACCACATTTCAGTTGCTTCAAGTTTTTCCTTCATCTTTGATGATATTGTCCAGCATTCACTGCCATATTGAAGGATGGCCAGCACATAGCAATCCAGTTCTCTCTTCTTAAATGGAACAAAATAAAATAAATGACTGACTGGTTCCTGCAAATCAACTAAATTGTTAAGTGTAATGAATGCATTATTTTTTTCTAAAATTAAAATGTTACAATAAATTTATTATTTTTTTATTGTTACTTGAGAATAAAATTTTTTATTGCATTTGTCTTGTTCAGAATTTCTAAATCTTCTCAGTTTATATCAATTCATCTCTATTGTCTCCTCAGATTTCTTTCAGAATGCTTTGAGGGGAAAAGTTCATAAATTAATCATCTATGTGATGTGGCTTCCGACTCTCTCTTCTACAAATACTCTCATGGCTTCTGCTCAGACAAGGTTAGCTCCCTGGTGCCCTCTCTACATGAATTTACTCAAGCTACTAGACTGGCAACTAGGTCCCACCCTTTTACATTGAAAACAATAAAATCTAACTGCAACTTCTACTTTATCAGCTTCTTTTCTCGCACTTCCTGCCTGTGGAACTCCCTTCTGTATACTTGCTTCCCTGATAGCTACAATCTCCAAGATGTTAAATGCAATGTCAATTGCCATCTCTTATCTTCTTGACTCCCACCCTTTCCCTGGCACCCTTGATTTCTTGTTCTTCTCTTTTGCCACTCTCCTCTCACACAGCTCTCTTCATATCAGTGTTCCCATCCTTTTCTTACCCATTTTCCAAAATGCCCTGTTCCTCTTTCTATTCATTTTCTTCTTATGTAGCCCCTTGTGCACCAGTGGCAGTACTGCCTTGCTTGGGGTGAAACAATAAAAAAAAATTATTGTTTGTAATGTATGACTGTAACTCTTTTTTAAAATCAATGTTGTTTCTGTTCAATCTCAGAATCAATCCTGGAATCAGTTCTGTTTTCTGACTGATTCAGAACTGAGTATTAGTACATCCAGGCTACTTTGTTGTCATTTTTTTCCTTTGGGAACTGTATCACTGTTCTTATAGAGTTTATATAGTCCAGTAGTAGTTGGACCTCTTCCTGGAGTGGCCTTAGTATGAAAGTGTCATCTATGGATCTCAGCCATAGAGTTGGTTTTATTTAATGATGTTGATTGTAATGACATTTCCTCAAAGTATTCCATGTATATGCTAGCCATTGCTAGTGATAAATGGAAAGCCCATTGCCAAGAATCATCCTGTCAATATGCACAACATAATTATTAGGTTACCCCAGTGTTTTAAAAAAAAATGATGTATTTCATACTATTTTTTAGTATTTTAGTATTAGCCAAGTGAATAATTGTAAATGAAAATAGAATGGTTCTTTTGTTAATACTGCACAATAACATGAATTTTGAAGGCTAAATAAGTCCTCTGAGTAAATGGTATCATGGCTGAGACTAAGAACTACAATTATACCTACTTAGAGCCAAACCCGAACCAAAAACTAAAATAAAAGGGCTGAAAAAAAATACAGACATACAGGCAGATAAACAGACACACACTCAAACACCTTGCCTTTTATATATATACTAGCAGTATAGCCCCGCGTTGCTCGGGTATAATGAAAGCTTTAAAACTAATCCATGATCCTGGAGCTCAGACTCTTTGGATGTTGGCACGAAAGACTAAAAAGCAATAGTTGTTTCCAGTTAAAGCGAAACCGTAGACTGAAAGAAAACTAAATGGATGTAAGTCAAATTTTGATTTCCTGGTATCGATATCAAATTTTCTGCACTATTGTAAGAACTGCAACCTTGAAACTTCTGAATATCGTTTCTTATGTCTTTGTCTATGAGTGTATCAAATTTGATTAAAATCGGACCACTCCTTCTTTAACCCGATTTTATCAATTATCGATTTTCAATATTTATCGGGGGTACCTGGACACAAAACCTAGCTAAGAACACTCGCAGACGCTTATAGTCCAACTATGTAAATTTTCAAGAAAATCGATTCAGCCATTTTGGAGTCTATAGGTAATGGATACACACACACACACACACACACACACACACACACACACACACAAAGTTCCATTTATAAATAAGTTTAGATTAGATATTATTGATTTTCTGCACTATTGTAAGAACTGCAACCTTGAAACTGAATATCATTTCTTATGTCTTTGTCTATGAGTGCCAAGTATTGAATTTTGAGTCAAGTCACTGGATCTAACCAATGCTTTTATCCACTAGGCCATGTGTCCTTGAGAACATCAGTGTATGAATTTTTGGGACTTATAAATCTCATGTCTCAGTAACCAATTTTTTTTACCACAGAGCTCAGACTGTAATTCTGAAGCTAATGATTTTTACTGGTTCCCATTTTGTATTTGTTTTTATGTTTGGCCAGCTTAGGAAATTTTTTTGGCCTAAAATATATGCTGATTCTTTAAGTTTTCATAATTTCCAGTGGTGTTCTGTATGTATTATTTCAACTATTATTTCACTGCAGACAGGGATCCCCTATCTCCCTTCATATGTAGTCAGCTATGCCTGATTTTTCTATTTCCCCTTGTATTACGACCCTGTGATATTCTTGCAGCCTTACCTTAAGAAGGCAGCCATTTCTCTTTTATATTTCTTTCTAAAGCTGCATAGAATATAGTACACATAGTCCTTAGTCTATGGTGATACGGAGCATAGTGAGAGACCGGATGTTTGCGCTCTCACGACAAAAAAGCAAATGATCAAAAGTCATCTGTGCGCATCCGGGTTCACACAGATGTTCCAGTTGAAAAATAAAAATTAATTAAATATTAAATTTCCAGTTCGTGAGCCTATGTGAATTTTATTTATCGGCTAATGGGAAGCCCAGAATCAAATACGGATATGAATTCCCAAATGATCACCTGTGATCCAAAAAGTTGAAATAAAAAGCTGATACAGAAACCCTTGCCAGACAGACCGACACAGGCCAACACACAAGGACTGACTAGAGAGAGAGAAGAGTGTAATTAGTAGCCCCCTTGAACAAAGTCAAGTGGCTTACTATGTTCGCCTCTCTTACCTCTTTACCTTCTTCCCTGTCTCAAAACTACTTACTGACCTAAGGAGCAAATACATCAAAGATATTTCTTACTTACAACACCCCTCACATTCCTAAGCATTAATTCTTTTTTCAGCATTTTTTTGCCATGAACATTTTAATGTCCGTTGGACCTATACTTCAAATATTACTTTAATTGTAAAAACCTTAATTGATATGTGTATATATAATATGTTAATTTTCAACTCAATCTGCTTTTCTTGGTTTATAACCTTTCTATCGACAACAAGGCCAGATTCCATTAATCTGCAACAACATACTACTACTCTTCACTAGAATGGACTCCCACTATAAACTGGAAAAGAATGGATAACTCGCTATAAGTCATGTTCTTCTCTTTTGGAGGTCTTACTAGGGAGAGAGGTATCTGTGAAGTGTAGAACAACTTTTGAAGGTTGCCTTATTTTATATAGACCACAGATACATTGTATTTTCTCTGATAATCCCTTCACATGGAGTGGGCACACCGAGGCTGTTTTCTGAGTGTTGTTATCATCATGCACTCTCCCCACCATGTTTGTTCGAGCTGTTGTCATGATGTTATTGAGTGTTGGCTTTTTTTTTATTAGTACTTCCATCAATTTTGTTATTCTTAACATGTAGAAGAGACTATTATACTTGTATTTTCTACAAGTCTGTTGTGGATAGAGTTTTAATGTCAGTTTAAATGTCTACTAGTTGAACTATGGTTGGAGACATGTAGCATGAGTATTATTGATAGGCATGTGGTGGTGTGTCCAATATACTTCTTCCTGAATGTGGTTTGATCTTGAACACTGTTCCTTAAAGGACATGTAAATTCATGAAGGATGTGCGTTGTGGTGCAGTGGATACTGACTCAGATCAACAAATCGAGGTGCCAAGTTCAAATTCCAGTTGAATTCTTTACATTCACTTACACACAAATACCCTTGGGAAAGGTATTAATTTGTCTCTTCCCACCAGTTATGGGTTAAATAATAGAACAGATTGGGTTCTATAGCCTTAGTCAGTCACCAGTCTACTGCAGAAAGCAATGGCAACCTACTGTGAGATAATCTTCTGCCCAGTCAGTCATGTCTCTTTCGAGACATGATCGCCCAAAGCATGTATCACATATGGCACTTAACTAACTGACTGAATTCATGAATAATATTTGTTCTCTGTAATATGGATTTTGCAGATGAGTTGTTGTTGACTATAGGTTAGCTTTTTTACATTTTTAATAGTAGATAATTAATTTCATTTTCTTGTTCTAGTTGACTGGGGTTATATACTTTTTTATAAATTTTCTAAGAAAAAATTAATCTTGTATTTACCATGCATTTGATTTTTTTAGCAAAAGTTGATGTTATTGTTTTTATCTGTATGTTCAATGTTGCTATTGGTTACCTTAGAAAGAAATAGTCTAATTTAATAATCTATGAGTGAGTTGGGAAAACTGTTATTGACTACTGTCTGTTTTACATTATTGAGTTCTTTAAAGAAAAGTGGATGAGAGGATGTATTTTCATCTGTTCATTTGGGAAAATATTTTATAACACTTCACTAATTCTACTTGTGTTTTTGTAGTGATTGTCATTACCAGATTGTACGAGAATGTCTAATAATGGGGTTAATATTTTTGACTAAGTTCATAGGTTAAGTTAAAGGCGGTATTTTCTTCAAATAAGATTTTGAGATTAACAGTTTCTTTTTTTGTTTCAAGCTAAAGTAAAAAAAATATCATCTACATAGTGGACATATATTTTAGGTTTAGTAGCTTTTTTAATTCTAGTAATAACACCTTCTTAATTATAATTCTTAGTTTGGTTCCCCATTTTGGTTTTCTTTATTCTATAGAAAAAAAAATCTTCACTCTATAGATGGATGTAGCTTTGTGGTACAGTGGATATCAACTCGGAACGAATAATCAGGGAGTCGAGTTCGAATTCCACTTGAATTCTTTGCATTCACTTACATGCAAATACCTTTGGGAAAGGTATTAATCCATCTCTTCCCACCAGTTATGGATTAAATAATAGAACAGATTGGGTTCTATAGACTTGGCTGGCAACCAGTCTACTGCAGAAAGCAATGGCAACCTACTGTGGGATAATCTTCTGCCCAGTCAGTCATGTCTCTTTCGAGACATGATCACCCAAAGTGTGTATCACGTATGGCACTGAACTGACTGACTTATTCTATAGGCATTGCGGATGGCTGATTTTGTTTTTTATAGGAAGGTTCTCATATCTTTCTTTTGCAGGATTTTTATAGGGAGTGTTTGTTTTTCTACTTTTTCTTTAACTCTAAGTTTTTTTTTAATCATATCATCCCAAACAAGGCATTTTACTGCCACTGTTTTGCAGGGGGTTTACATAGGAGGAAAGTTATGAGAAAGAGTGACAGGTTACAAGGGGTGTCAGGAAGTAGGTAAGAGAAGGATGAGAATAATGATTAGAGTGGAGTGGACAGAGAAGGAAGCATGAGAGAGAGGATGCAGGTTAGTGAGATAAGAGATGACTATTGACTTTACATTTAAATTCTTGGAGATTGTATCTGTCAGGGAAGCAAGTAAACAGAAGGGAAGTCCACAGGTGGGAAGTGCGAGAAAAGAAGTTGATGGAGTAGAACTTGCGTTTACAATTTATTGGTTTCACAGTTGCTAATCTTGCGGCTTGAGTAAATTCAGATATAGAGGGTACCTCTGAGCTAAGTTCATCGGAGCAAAAGCCATGAAAGTATTAGTAGAAGAGATACAGGGAAGCTACATTGTGCTGGTGAGAAAGTGACTGTATCTGAGCTGCCAAGTCGGGATCGATCACATCACAGATTCTCCATTGGATTTTGTCAAGGACCCCTAGGTGGATAGCAGGAGCACCCGACCAGATATGGCAGCAGTATTCAATGCACGGGCGGATGTTAGATTTATATGCGTGCAGGATTGTTTCAGATGAGAAAAACTTCCTGGCGCTACACAGAGAACTGACTTTCTTAGCAGCGGATTTGGCTATGGATTCTATATAGTCATTCCACTTGAGGTCTGTTGTGAGAGTTAACCCGAGTTGGTTTACTCTCTCTCTCTCTCTCTCTCTCTATCTCTCTCATATTATATATACAAGGTATATCAAAAATATTTTTATAAACATTGGGGAAGAGTTCCTCACACCAAAACCAAGGTTATACTAGACGCTGTTAAATGTACAATTCAAAAATACTTTTACAAACTTTGGGGGGCAGATTCCTGGCACTAAAACAAGGTAAAATATCCATATAAGCATATGTCTAAAAGGCCACTGTTGTACTTCAAACATAGTAACTCATAACAAATGTTCACATGTCCTCTGCTTACTTTTACACTTGCACATACCAATCAGATCATTGACTGGTAGACCCTTTTAAGTATGCCCACATGTTGTTGAATGGTTTTGCAGGGCCTCATGATATATTGATACAGTGTCACTGCATAAACCAATTGTTTTATATCACCCCTGAGATAAAAATCCAAATGACTGAGGTCAGGGTAATGTACAAGCCATCCTCTCCCTATCAATCCATCTTTTATGGGCTTTTGTCCTTGTTTTAGTGTGAGTAATCTGCCCCCAGGTATAAATAATATAATCCCAAATATAATTCCTCAATGATATTTTGTTTACAAAAGGTATTTTTTTTAACTGTTTCACCTCAAGCAAAGTGTTAATGCCACTAAGACACAAGGTATTACTGGACATGAAGAATTGAGTTTGAATTTTGTTTAATGGCATATCAACCTCTGCAGGTTATTTAATGCCAAAAAGATGGGGTTTAAAGGTATTTTTTTTAATGTTCGGTTATAGTGAGAAGGTTGATTTAGTCAGTTTTTGATGAAAAAGTTGTTTTTATTTTATTTTTTTATTTTAGAAAACTGAAGATGTCTTCTGGTTTTGTATTCAAAAATGTATTTTTTTTATAATCGTGTTACCCCAAGCAAGGCATTTTACTGCTACTGTTGATCAGAGGGTTAGATAGGTAGAAAGTTATGAGAAAGAGTGACAGGTTCCTGGGGGTGTCAGAAAGAGGGTATGAGAAATATGAGAATACTGATTAGAATAGAGTGGACAAAGAAAGGAGCATGAGAGAGAGGATGCAAGTTCGTAAGATAGAAGATGACAATTGACTTTACATTTGAATTCTTGAAGATTGTAGCTATCAGGAAAGCACGTGAATGGAAGGGAATTCCACAGGCAGGAAGTGCAAGAAAAGAAGCTGCTGGAGTAGAATTTGCATTTACAATTTATTGGTTTTACAGTAAAAGGGTGTGACCTAGTTGCTAATCTTGTGGCTCGAGTAAATTCATATATAGGGGGTACCAGTTAGCTAAGTTCATCTGAGGAGAAGCCGTGAAAGTATTTGTAGAAAAGACACAGGGAAGCCACATTGCGCTGGTGAGAAAGTGATTGTATCTGAGCTGCCAAGTCAGAATTAATCACATTACAGATTCTCCATTGGATTTTGTCAAGGACCCCTAGGTGGATAGCAGGAGTTCCCGGCCAGATGTGGCAGCAGTATTCAATGCACAGGGGGATGGTAGATTTGTATATATGCAGGATTGTTTCAGATGAGAAAAACTTCCTGGCCCTGCACAGACAAATGATTGCTGGTAATAATTTTTTTCCTTCAAAAATGTATTGTGGCAATAATTTTTTCCTTTAAAAATGTTTTATGGTAATAATTTTTTCCTTCAAAAATGTAGGTTTTTCGATAAAAATGTATTTTTATACTTTTATAGTGTTTTAATCCCAGTTTGAAGGTTAAATATTTGACCATAGCTGGGACCCTAACAAGTGCTACCACTCCAGATTAGAGTGGACCTGGGAACAACAGCAATTAAGAGGTGGTTCCATACTCCTCACAACCTCTCAATCAGAGGCCTTTGTTGCTGGATGCAGTTTATCATCATACCCAGGACCTGAAAGTGAAGAAGAATCAGAAGTCTTTTACGAGGTGAAAGGACAATAGAAAAACACATTTCTGGAAGATGGAAGTTTAACAGGGCACTGGCTTTGTTTAAACATTTAAATGCATGAAATTACAGGATGATGATTTGGAGAGATTACTAATCGGATAATAATTGTTAAAATCCTCAGGAGAGTAGTTTGAATTGTTGAGAAGAAAATTAAAAACAAAATGTGTTCAAATTTACATTTTAAAATAATAGAATGAAATTAAGAACAGTTATAAGGAGAATCAAACCAAAATTTAACTAGACAATGTTCAATAAAATAGTGTGAAACCAAGATACCTGACCCTAAACCACTTCCCACCATATGAAAAAGATGATTAGTGTGTTGTCTGAATTTCTTGTGTTCTGGCAAACTTATAATTGAGAGGTTTTGTTTTTCAATACGCTATCTGTAATGAGCTAAATTATTTTAGACAAAGAAACAAAACACATGTTTTGGTCTAAGAACTAAGACTTTGGCATTTATTTCTGTTGATCATGCCAAGAATTCAATCATCATTACAAAGATATTTCTCAGAAGACTTTGAATATACAAAGGAAATATGATATAAAAAAAATGAACAAGAATGCTTAAAACTAGTCAGTTAAGTGCCATACGTGATACACGCTTGGGCGATCATGTCTCGAAAGAGACATGACTGACTGGGCAGAATATTATCCCGCAGTAGGTTGCCATTGCTTTCTGCGGTAGACTGGTGGCCGACCAAGGCTATAGAACCCAGTCTGTCCTGCTATTTGACCCATAACTGGAAGGCAGAGAGGGATTAATACCTTTCCCAAGGGTATTTGAACGTAAGTGAATACAATGGATTCAACTGGAATTCGAACTCGGCTCCCCGGTTTCTCGTTCCAAGCCGATATCCACTGTACCACAACGCACACCCCTTAAAACTAGAGTGTGCTTTTTTTCTGCAACAGTTGTCTGCAATTTTTATAGCTACTTTTGTTTTGGATTTCTGGTAAAGAAATCTGCACCAATAAGAAAGTCAGCTGGTCAATTTGGAGATAATGAAATTGGGCATCGTGAACTGTCATTTTCTTGGGACTGGTTAGGTAGCAGAAGTCATTAATCATTTCATCAGAAAAGATTTCCCTATATAAAGCCAGTGCACATATCATTGTGGCCATTTTTTTCTGAATGGAGGTAGTGACCCAGCCATAAAAGGTCAGCTTGGAATAACCTGGAATTGCTTGTAAGGTCCTCTTTTTCTATATGGAGTGTCCCTTCAGAACATAGGCAATCATGCCCCTCCACAAACCTCTATCCCTCAAAGCTCTTAACACCCTTTCTTTTGTTACCCATCCCAAACTCTGTTCTGCCAGCCACTTGCTGAATCGATCAAATATATCATGCATTGCTTTCCCCTGTCTCTCTTTCCCTCTATTCATCCTGTGAGTATCAGATTCTCCAAACCCTCTTTCTTCATTACTGTTACGTGTTAAGTGTAACAAAAGAAAAAAAGTGATTGACCAAAACTCAGAGTTAAAAATCACATACAAATATTTAATTTACGATAAACACAAAATGATATATAAACAAAATTTATAATTTTTTTCATTCAAAACAGAAAACAGAGTTTACTGCTGGCAGAGTGACGAGTAAGTGAATGGGAAGGAAGGTGTCAAATATCTTTACCCAGTTAAGATAGCAAAGAAGTTTAAGTGCTATACTTTTAGGAAATCCTCAAATGTGTACATAAAGAATAATTATTAGTTTGGTCAATGAAAGAGTCAAAAATATCTATTTACCCTTTTAGTTCCATGAGGTTCAATTTTTCTTAGAGATTTTTTTGGCTGGGTGCACAGATCCATGAATCAGGCCAGAGTTGATAATATCAACAAATCCTGTTAACAACTGATTACTCTCTTCCCAAAACCTATTTTTATAGGGGCTAACACCTAATTTGCATATCTCTAGAACATTTCGAATTCTCTTGAATCTACTGGAATTTTCTCAAATATTCTAGCACCTTCCAAATGTTCTATTTCGAATTTCCTTATTTTTATGACTACTTCATGAATTAATAACAAGTAGGATTCAATAGAATCACTTACTACAACTTTTTAGACATTATTATTATTATTTATATCTATAAATGCATCCTTGTAACAATTACATGTCCCAGAAACTTCAACTTTCTCTTCCTGATGTCAAGTATAAGTTTTCTTTTTGTTTCCATCCTCTTCAAAACCTTGTTGTTGCTTCAATGTTCAGTCCATGGTATTCTTAGCATCCTTCTGTAGAACCACATTTCAGTTGCTTCAAGTCTTTTAATTTCTGATGAGATTGTCCAGCATTCACTGCTATATAGAAGGATAGATATCACATAACAATCTGGTACTCTGGTACAAAATTTTCCTGTCTCTCAATGTTATAGTGAAACACACCTATTCCTCAGGTAATGGACTCTCCCATGTATATTAATAAGAGTTAACAGGAAGTTAATGGAAGAAGTTCTTGGGAAGTTCTAGAGAGTTTTTTAGAGCTCTATTGGAGTTCAATAGAACTACTAGTTAGTTCCAGTTTGGACATAGTTGGACTAAGGCAGTTGATATGAGTCGGGAGTTAACTGAATACTAAGGAGTCAGCTTTCAGTGGAAGATTACCAAGTTCCTAACAGTTTGGGTGTGTTAAGTTGATTAGCAACCAACATAGCACAATTATAACGTTCAGTGCAAAAAACTACCTCACAACACTCAATATTCTGCTTAGTTTTTGAAATGCGTCTTCAGCCATGCCCATACACCTTTAGATCTCAGTGTTGCACTTCCATCTTCTGTTAGAACATATCTCAGATACTTAAATTTCTGAAACTGCTTGATTTTAGTATCTCTGACCTGTAATTAGCATTTGGGGCTCCTCTTTTTGCTGAGAACCATGCATTCAGTTTTCTTGTAGTTTATGTTTAGTCCTTTCTTCTTGCTTTCTTTTGTTACCTTCTATAAGAAGTCATATAGATTTCTTTCCATGTTTGCTATCTTCACAGTGTCACCTGTATATCTTATATTGTTAAGATTGTGATGACAAATAACAAATCCTGACAGGACTTTTAGTTCACTCAGAATTCCTTGCTGTATGTGTTGAATAGAAGTAGTAATACACAAAAGTAGTGTCACAAAAGAGCACACCTGCAATTCCTGAGCCAGTGAAACACACACACACACACACACACACACACACACACACACACACACACACACACAACTGAAGAATTGAGTGAGAGTTGATTGAGAGGTGTCAGTTTAACTTGATTGAGAGGTGTCAGTTTAACAGTTGCAACCAGAATCCTCAAATCACTACTTCTGCAGTATAGTACTTGATTTGCAGTAGCTAATAGAGACATTTTATTCAACCAGTTTTTCTTCATATTAAACCTGTGGTTAGAATTATCAGCAGTGTTGAGCATTTCACTAAAAGAATTCTCATTCCAGTTTGACTGGACCTGTTCTAAGACAAATGTAACAAAAATTTGCCATGGCCATGGACAGATATTATGCAATCTTGTTTATGGTATGCAACATATATAAAGGGTTACACTAGAATTTGCTGTTAATCACAATATTTTAAAATTTTTGAAAACACAAATCAAACCTATGAAGATGACACACACAGTCACAAAGGAGATAAAAGGCAGATGGATGACTCAAGAAGGTCAGTTTTACTCAATAAATCTCGTGGAGCTAGGAACTCATGACTGGGAGGAAAAAGAAGTAACAAAACAGATCTCGAAGCCTGTCAACATCAGTGGGTTACAGAAGATGCAAATGGTTTTGCATTTAAATCTTTTTAGGTGGCAAAGAAGCAGTAAACCGAAAGAGAGTTCCATGGGGAAGAAGTGCAAGAAAAAAAACTATTAGAAGAGACTGTTACATCTACCTAATTCAACATTAATATGCTGACACTTATTGGTCAGGCTTGTAATGTGCTTAAATTCATACAGTCAGAATACCAAGGAGAAAAGCTCGTCAGAAAAATTGTTATGAAAACATTTACAGAAAAACAGTGAAAAATCATGACAAAGAAGTGAGAAACTGAAAGATTCCTGGTCATAGTCAATAACATTATAAATATATAGCAGGAGCACCAGACCAGATATATAAATGTGCAGGAAGAACTCTAACGAGGAGAATTTTTTGGCATGACACAATGAACAAACTTCCTAGCAGTAGACCTAGCAATTGATTCAGTATAATCATTCCACTTCATTTCAGTGCAAAATGTGAGCCCAAGAAGCACAAAGTGTTGCTCTCCTAAAGGAGAGCAACACTTTGCATCTTCTGTAACCCACTGATGTTGACAACCCTTCATCATTGACTCATCTATGAACATACCTATCACTTCTCAACTCACACATCACATCTCCAACCCAGGCTTCCATGCTGAGGGCAGGCGGAAAATGTTTTCTATGATGATTAAATATGTAGTTTTGGATGTGTTAAAATTATCAAGCTATTTCATGCTCCAGTTAACCACTGATTAAAGGTTGCTTTTGAGAGTAGTTGTCAGTTTTGCTTTGACAAATCAGATTTGCAACTAAGAATTGAGTAAATAGTTGTGTCATCAGAATAGATACCGAGTTGAGGACTGATGACATTGGGAATGTTCTTGATAAAGATAAGAAGCAATGTAGATACAAGGAGAAAACCCTGTGGGAGTCCCACATTAATATGAAATAATCTAGAAGTGCATCCATTTAACACAACCTTCATTACATAATTTGTTAAGAATGATTAGATTAATCCAAAAATTCAGCCAGAGTCACCATTGCCCTTGAGCTTGCGGAGAAGGCCACCATGTCAAATCCCATCAAATGCTCGAGGTTTTTCTTATTTAAAGCCCAAGAGAAAAATTCAGTGATGGTTGTTATCTCATGGCCAGTAGACATAGAGAAGCAAAAGTCATACTGTTGAAGGCTGTGTGAAGTGAGATGCTTAACCAATTTGGTGTTGATAAAAACCTCTAGTATTTGGCCAAAAGAAGGTGAAAAACTACTAGGGTGATAATTTGAGGGGTCAGATTCACCAGAGATCTTAAAGATGGGAACTACAGAAGAGGATTTCTAAGAAGCTGTAAAACAAAAAGCAGAGTAGAGTTTGGAGAGAACAGGAGCCAGTTCTGAATAAGATTTCCTTAGAACAATTGCAAGATCAAGTTTGAAGATGAGAGCAGAAACCGTTAATGGCATTATGTGCATATCACTTAAAATAGATTCTTTTCTCGGGGAAAATAAGGTAACGCTATTCCTGAAGAGCTGAGAGTGAAGTTGGAAGAGAATCTTGAAGGAGAACAATTTGCTTGATCAGCAGAAGATGACAATGATTCAAACTGATTGAAGAGATAAGGGATCAAGGATTTATTCTTGTTCAGAATTGCCAATAATCTATTGAGCCAAACCTGTTAGAGTCGATACAGTGTCTCATTTTATCAGCAAATAGCAACTTTGGCTCATTAAGGATACACTTACACTCATTAATCATATTGATTATGACCAAAGCTTTTGCATTTATACCATTTAGTATCAGTTTCTTTCTTGTTTTAATCCCATTCTCTGATATGAAAGAAAACGAAAAAGAATGAATTGAACTAATTGTTGATTCAGGATATCAACAAAGAAATCTTTTAATAGACAGTTATACACGCTAAAAAGTCTGCCTCCTTCTACCAAGCGCCCATAGCTCAGAGGTAGAATCGCCAACTGATGCCAATTTGGTTGGGTTTCAATCCTGGGTAAAAAGCAATCGGCTGTCTAAATGTACTAATGAGCTGTGATACAGCAAAACAGATCTGTCTGCGGATGACTATATATATATATATCTGCAGACAGTCCTGTTTCACTGTACTACAGTTCATCAGTACAGTTAGACATCTAATTGCTTCTAGCCAGGATTAAAACCTGACCAAATTGACATCAGTTGGCAATTTTACCTCTAAGCTATGTGTGCTCAGTGGAGGAAGGCAGATTTTAGCATGTAATATGCATAAAGTAAACATATGCCTGTAGCTGATGATGTTGAAATTCATTACTGAAGGAACACTGCATATATATATATATATATATATATATATATTGTAAATTTTGTTATTACAATAGTTTATAAAAACATATCACTATACAAAAAATTTAATGTTTCAGAACAATATTGTTCTTCTTCAGGGGATATCTTAAAAATATTGAAAATGATTTATTTTAGAAAATATAAGATGAATTCATGGTTATTCAGAAAATTAAGTAGGGGTGGTTGGAGGAAGTTAAACAATATGATTGTAGGTGTGTCAGTATTACTCAATCAAAAGTGAGAATTTGGTTGAACTACAGAGTTGAAAATTTGGGTTGCATGGATAACATAGAAGCTTAATTTCAAAACATGACACTTTTTTATTTTGTCTGGGTATGATACATACTAGAAACAAACATTATTCTAATGAGTAGAAAATAGTTTTAACAGCAGGTTGGATTTTAGATTTTTAAAAATTTAATTTTATACTACTTCATCTATTAAAGATGCTGGATTAAAAGAATTAAGTAATTATGGTATACTTAGGTATATTAAAGTTTTGAAAACCAAATAAGTATAAAATAAGTATTACATAGGTCATTAATTTTAATAAAATAATTTTTAAGTATTATTAGAGCATAAGTTAGAAGTGAACATTATAATAAATTAAATTTTAGAGAGAAAGGTTTTATTAAAAATGACAGACAAGGTATTATGGTTAAGTTTTTTTATGTAATTTTTCATGTAATCTTATGAGTTTTTCTTTTGAAGACAAAAAATATATAAATATTGTCCAAATGTTTTGTTTATTTGAGTGCTTTTGACTATTCTTTTAGCCATTATTGAGGATGGATTTAATTTTATGTGTAACAGAACGTATGATGTGTTATGTATGTTTGTAGAATAGTGTGTATGTTTTGAACAATACCCTTGGGAAATGTATTAACCCGTCTCTTCCTTCCAGTTATGGGTTAAATAATGGGACAGATTCGGTTCTGTAGCCTTGGCTGGCAACCAGTCTACCGCAGAAAGCAATGGCAACCTACTGCGGGATAATCTTCTGCTTAGTCAGTCATGTCTCTTTCGAGACATGATCACCCAAGCGTGTTTCACGTATGGCACTTAACTGACTGAAGCATATTGTTGCCATGTTCATAATTGATATTATTGAGTGTTGAATATTTCTTTTTTATTAATAATGCCTCCATTACTTTTAGACTTTTTCTGTGTGTGGATGATGCTATGATATTTGTGTTGTCAACAAGTATGTTACAGATAGGGTTTGGTAGGTCTCTGTGTCTGTTTAAATGAGATCAAATTAAGCTTTGTTCTGAGAGATGCAGTGTGAGTCTTCATGTCTCTTTCGTAGTTGTATGGCCGTTATAATTATTTACAAAATTGGGTGGATCAAGAACGCATTTTTTCAAAAGACATGTATCTACTCAAATATTCCATTAAAAATAATGTTTAAACAAATAAATTGAAAATATGTCAGAGTTTATCTATTTCATAAAATCTTGTAAAATAAATTGTCTTTGTTTACATTTGTTTACATTAGGATACAAAAACAGAGCAGAGATGAATATTACAAAACATCAGGAAATTGTGTGCTTAAAGGCTTACTTTGAGCTCTGTCTAACTGCAAATTCTTTGTGGTTGAGTGGTCTAAGACAGTTCAGATCAATTGACGCTTTTACCCCATAGGACACAGATGGAAATGCTGCTGGAGGATGCATATTTCCTAACAAGATTTCTTGATTATTCAGACTGGTACATATATAATACTATTTAATTATGAAAAGAGAATACTGACTCAAATAAGAGTATCCATTAAAAATAACATTTAAACAAATAAATTACAAACAGTCTTCCTAGTATAAATTTTTATAAATGTGTATAATGAGTGTCTAGATACTTTAGTTAAAAAAGTCTCTGGTGTTTTCTTACCTTGACTTTTTGTTGAATGCCAAGATATAAATGTTACTATTATGGCCTGAAGAAGAAAAAAAAGCAAAACTTTTGTTGACACAAGTGTTGATGGCCTGTCTGTGTTGACTGCCTGGCTGATAGTGAGAATGTTATGCCCTTGTGTGCGTAGAGAAGAAAAGTGGAGTTCATTCTCATTGGTTTAGAAAGAGTGAATTAAAGACAATTATAATTGTTATAATTATCTTATTATAATTATTTATGACACTACAATTTTTATTTATTTTTTATTTTATAGATATAACACATCAGATAAACGACAAAGAAAAGAATATCTATATCTATATATTCAGGTTTCTTCTATGTGTCGAACCCAACTTTCATTCACACAAGTCCCTCGGCACATCCTCTGGGGGTTAACTCTTTCCAAGCTCTAGGTATGTCTCCAAGGAAGTTCAAATATCTCTTTCTGATTTTGATCTTAAGTGTTCTTTTTGTTGTCATTTTTTAAAGACTTTTTCACTGCTTACTAACATTGTCCATAGAATTCTCAGTATCCTTCTGTAGAACTACATTTCTGTTGCCTCCTGTTTTCTTTTCATTTGTGGAAAGATTGTCTAGCAGTCAGTGCTACGTAAGAGGATGGATCCAAAATAGTAATCCAGCACTCTTTGCTTTGTTTCTAATGAAATTTTTCTTCTTTTCAGAACTTAACTTTTGGAAGGCATCTCTTGCTCATGCAATATGTGTTTAGGTTTTGGTGTTGCTTTTTCAATCTTCAGTTAAACCACTTCCCAGATATTTAAACTTCTGTACTTGCTTGTGCATTGTGGTGTAGTGGAAACAAGAAATCAGAGAGCTGAGTTCAAATTCCAGTTGAATTGGTTGCATTCAATTATGCACAAATACCCTTGGGGAAGCATAGGTTTTTAATACTAAAATAAACATGTGAAACCAATTTTGTTAATGGTTGTTGTTGTTGTTGTTGTTGTTCCTCCTTCTTCTTCCTCTCTTTCTTCTCTTCTTCTTCCTCTTCTTCTTCTTCCTTCTTGTTCCTCTTTTTCTTGTTCCTCTTCTCTTCTTCTTCTTTATAGTCATCTTGTAGTTGCCTCTTTCACTTGTGTCTAATTCAATCTCTGCTGCTGTCTCTCAGATCTCATGAAGCTCCCTTCCCTCTAGGCTTTCTGGCTTGTCTATTTATTGATGCCAGAGTTCACACAGCTTTTCATTCCTCCAAGCATGTGAATTAGACCAAATATCCTGGCACCTGAATTAAAATAAGCATCTGCATTGTGCTTCAGTCATATTTCTTGCATTCAGAAGGATGCAGGTTTGATCTTAAACTAAAGACCTATATACCAAACAAAGTCTAACCATCTTTCTTTCAAGAATGCAGTAAGTTCTGTTCACTTCCACCATTCAACTTATGTTCTCTGTAACAGAAAGGTATTAATCCGTCTCTTCTTTCTCCAGCTATAGGTTCAATAGCAGGACAGACTGGGTTCTATAGACTTGGTTGGCAACCAATCTACTGCAGAAAGTAATGGCAAGCTACTGTGGGAAAATTTCTTCTGCCCAGTTAGCCATGTCTCTTTTAAGACATGATCATCCAAACTTGTATCATGTATGGCACTTAAAAAACAATTTCAATGACAAACGTAATAAAAAATTTTTTTTTCATTTTGAGCCTCTGAATGATGTCTGCATGAAAAGCATTAAGCAGTATGAAGTTTAATTCACAAAGAACAGATATAACTATCAATAACAGACAGTCAGTTAGTCAGTCAGTTAAGTGCCATACGTGATACACGCTTTGGGCGTTCATGTCTCAAAAGATACATGACTGACTGGGCAGAAGATTATCCCGCAGTAGTTTGCTATTGCTTTCTGCAGTAGACTGGTTGCCAGTCAAGACTATAGAACCCAATCTATCCTGTTATTTGACTCATAGCTAGAGGGAGAAGAGATGTATTATACTATTAAGTAGTAATTATTGGGAGATCAGTTTATTACTTCATAACAATATAAAACTGATCCTCCACTTTATGCCCAATAGAAGCCAAAATCATGTTTTCAACTAATACATTCAGTCAGTCAGTTAAATGCCAAATGTGATATACACTTTGGGTGATCATGTCTCAAAAGAGACATAACTAACTGGGCAGAAGAATATCCCGCAGTAGGTTGCCATTGCTTTCTGTGGTAGACTGGTTGCCAGCCAAGGCTATAGAACCCAATCTGTTCTATTATTTAACCCATAACTGGAGGGAAGAGACTTATTAATACCTTTTCCAAAAAGTATTCCAATATGAATGCCTAAAAAGAAGAGAAAAATATGATTAAATAGATAAATAAGATAGATAATATCTGATTATCTGCTGAAATAGAATATATAATGATATTCAGAATATAGACTATTATTAGATTATTTGTGATTGTTTGACTTTTCAAATATTAAATACAAATAAGGCCTGATACCCCGAACAATATACGCCTGAAGAAGGCCCTGGAGCACAATAACAAAAATGTTATTCAACAATAAAGATGAGGATAACAGATCAAATATAAATAGTGCAAATAAAAAGGTCTGAATTTATAACAGAATTTTTTAGATATCATTCATATATTTTTCCTTTTATTTCTAATCATTTCATTCTAAACAAGGTGATAAAGCCCCTATAATGCAAGGGGCTACTTTGGAGTGAAAGAGAATCAGAAGAGTTTAAACGCAATAGGAAACTTAATCCGAAATAGAAAACAAGGGATAAACCTCTACTCCAGTTCAAAAGACTGAGGAGACTGTAAACCAGGCTATTCTTATTATACCTTGTTATTCAGACCAGTGTGTTTATTTTAGTTGTATTTACAACATTTCGGCTATCATACCCTTTGACCTTCTTTAGATATCTGTTATCATAATTCAATAATTTTCTTGAAATTTTCAGTCAAACTCTTTATTCAATATATTTGGCTTTTCTTTTGTGTTGGTTGTTTATTTTTCTATTGAACCAAGTTTATATGACTTTTCAGAACTACACACCTGGGGATTGAACTCAAAATTGTCAGAAAAGCAGCTGTAGATTTAGCCCAGACTTTAATCCATTAGACTATATGTCTCTTAGACAGATTGTGAGTATAACAACCTAGATACGCCTGTTGCTTTGACAAGCAAGGCATATAATGAAAAAAAGATCTTTCAGAACATAATATTCTGATAAAATATAATTTACAAATGGTGCCTGGAAAAATCAACAGTGATACCGAGCAAAGCGAGGGACCGGATTTTTGCCCTCAGTGGTCCAGAAAACAAATGACCAAAACTGGTTTTTGCACACCCGGCTCCACGCATATGTTCTGGTAGAAAACCAAAAGTTAATAAATATCAAATTCCTTTTATTTATCGTCCAATGGAAAGCCCAGAATTAAATACGGGTTTGAATTCCCAAATGACCTGCTGGGACCCACAAAGACGAAATAAAAAGCCAACACAGAAAGCAGCGCCAGTTGAGAAAGTACGAGCATAATTAGCACATCCCTTGACCTCATCAAGCGATCATACTATGCTTGCCTCCCCTTTCTCTCTCACCTTTTTCTTCGCTGTCCCCTGAGCTACTTACCTGACCAACGGAGCAGAGATATCAAAGACATTCCTAACTGACAAACACTCACACATACAGATGCACAAACTCTCTTTTCAGCATTTACTGCTAGGAACATCTTAACATCCTTTGAACCCATCCTAAAGACATTACTTTATTTGTAAAAAAACCTTAATTGATATCTATGTATATATGAATGTTGTTTCTATACTCAATTTGATTTTCTTGTTTATAACCCCCTTATAGTGGGCTATCTACTAATGAGGCCAAATTCAGTTAATCTGTTTCAATATACAACTACGTTTCACTAGAATGGATAACCCACTATAAGATACACAAAAGCCAACTGCTTCTTCAGATCGCTTAAGGTGGCTTATGGACTCTATAGATCTCAGTGATGACCATCTTTCTTTAAGCTTCATGGACTGGTGCTAAAAAAGTAAAGAAATTTACTAAATAACAGTGGTCACTTCACTTGAAAACTTTGAACAATGGCAACAACTCAAATGAATAACACATGTAACTTCAAGAGAATATAATTACCTAATCAAGATGTTGTCATTCCCCTCACATTCAAACAAAAGGTTAGACAGGAAACCCCCATCAGTACTGAAAAGTGTGATAATGGTTACTGAACTTGAGTAATCTATTTTCCTGAAAACTTATTTTCAGAGAGACATTTTGCAAACTTCAACTGACCGTGGCTGCTCGGTTAATGAATGCTAAACGTTTGCTCATAAGTTATCATTACCATACTTAAATTTTTAGTTTTATTTGAAAAGAATAAAAAAGATTTGGGGTAATTTCAAGATCTCAGGAATTCAAAGTTACCAAAATCCCCGAATTCTACCATTAATAAAATATCACGGATTCTATATTTTCAATAATAACAAAATAGATTCTTTTATCAATTAAAGAACTCAAGGTCATTCTTTAACCATCTACTATCCCAGCAAACCTCATTTCTCATTAGCATATCGCTGTTACCTGCTGAAGTATACATTTTGAGAATGTAGTTAGGGAAAGAAATAAAAAGCCCCAAATACTGTCAGTTTCAATTTGGAGTTGAGCATTGATATTCCCTGGACATGTTTTTCTCATCAAGCATTTGCCAAATTCTTCTTATAGGTGTAATTTGCCTTGACATCTCAGTGCAAGAAGGTCAGAAAGTGCCAAAAATGTAAAACAGGAAAGCCCTCTTGCTTTTCGCTCCATTGATTTTGTTAAGATGAGTCAAAATGTGGAGATTTGAGAGAAACAACAGATTTTGTCTGTTTTATTTTATACACAGGAGTGGGGGGGGTATTTATTTTTCTATTTATAAGACATAAAAGAAAAGAAATCGTTTAAAAAAATAAATGATCCCTTATTCCTTTAATTTTATACAAATGTTCAACTTTATAACATGGAAATCCAGTGGTACATTGAAATAGTGAAAGATGCCTTGTAAATGCTAAATATAGTATTAAACTAGCAGTATAGCCCGGCGTTTCTTGGATGTAATGAAAGCTTTAAAACTAATCCATGGTCCTGGAGCTCAGACTCTTTGGACATTGGCACGAAAGACTAAAAAGCAATAGCTGTTTCCAGTTAAAGCGAAACCGTAGACTGAAAGAAAATTGAATGGATGTAAGTCAAATTTTGATTTCCTGTCATTGATATTAAATAAGTTTTTTTCATCGTAAACTGAATTTTGAAGGCTAAATAAGTACCCTGAGTAAATGGTATCATAGCTGAGACTAAGAACTACAATTATACCTACTTAGAGCCAAACCCGAAGCAAAAACTAAAATAAAAGGGCTGAAAAAATATAGACATACAGGCAGATAAACAGACACACACACACAAATATCTTGCCTTTTATATATATATATATATATATTATCGATTTTCTGCACTATTGTAAGAATTGCAACCGTGAAACTTCTGAATATTGTTTCTTATGTCTTTGTTTATGAGTGTGTCAAATTTGATTAAAATCGAACCACTCCTTCTATAACCCGATTTTTTCGATTATCAATTTTTGATATTTATCGGGGGTACCTCGACACAAAACCTAGCTAAGAACACTCGCAGATGCTTATAGTACAACTGCGTAAATTTTCAAGAAAATCGGTTCAGCTGTTTCGGAGTCTATAGGTAACAGACACACACACACACACACACACACACACAGACAAACTTCCATTTATAAATATATATTAAATATTAAATAACAGGAAAATTT